>JAPYMA010001133.1:0-54255 GCA_035041965.1 Anisakis pegreffii
ACGCTTTGCCATCTTCGATCCTACCGTATTCTCATGTTTGCCCAGTAACATGTGAATTTTTGTGCATCATTCTATCCAACTGAATGTCTACATTCAGAAAAACATATATTTGGTTGAACAATTCCACTTTTTTAAGAAGATATTGGTATTATCGTAAAGCTATATCAATAACAAGCGCAAAGTCGCTCAATCACATACATTCTATCACTATAGATCAATATCAACACATTACGATTACTCCATAGAGGTTACCATCTTTACCACCTTCAATGTACCCATACTCTCAAGTTAGCCCGGTTACACAGAAAATTACCTTGCTTATGATCTTTGCGACCACATCTTCTGTTTGACATTCAGCAATGTGAGCCCAACTTTGTTGATATCACTGCTGCTTTCCAGTCGTTATATATTACTGATTAGTATGTCCTTGGATGAATCTTAGATCCTGATAGGGCAGCGTGGGAGATATGTATCTCTAGGCTGAGCTGGGTGATGGTAATAGATTTAAGCTGAGGTTTAGATGCGGAGTGTAAGTTCGACCCTACACGATAATACTGCTCAAGTGGAGGAGATTTTCTGTACAACGCATAAATGCGATGTGTCCACCCGGGGAAATGCCACTTTTATCGACCAGATCCTGCCATATCATCTAAAAATAGAATTCTATGGCCAAGCCCAACAGCTGCCCTAACTGATTGTCCAGAAAAAGATAGATTAGTGCGATTAATGATAGCTAATTAAAGTGTAAGTGTGATAGCCGGGTCGACGAATTCTGAAATTTTTAGTACAAGGATATCGCCTGTTTTACTGACATTGTGCTGTTCTATAGCTTTTGAGAAGCTGGTTACGATGTGTATGTTATTTTGCGAAGTCATGGCGATTCGAAACAACTTACAGGCTCTTAATGGAGCCCGTGACATTTGAGCACGAATGAGGTTTGCAGTATTACTGTGGCACAGATCGGACTTGTTTCCTTCGTATCCCTCCTTGCAACTGGAAAGGAACATTGAAGGTTCCATCGACAAGCCCAGGCTATATATGATTTCACTTTCAGCTTAATGTACACGATGAATTTCGTGTACTTAAGCAATCGTTTCGTGGTGTGGCAATTCATTCTGCACATTTCAATTCTATTGTAAATACGGACGTAGTGAAAGTGTCGGGTGAGTAAATGAATAGAGTGAAGATTCGGAAGATAAATGTGGATGAGAGTGAATCAGTGATGCATCTGAAGTGAATGAGAAAAGTACATGTACATAACGGGACTGTAATGCAATCAGCAAAGTTAGAAATGATGACAATGAGACATCACAGACATCTGACATAAAAACTGATGATGGAATGTGAGAGGTGAATAGACGACAGATGCATGACTTCTGATGGAAGTAGCTATGCAGAAGGCGTGCACGCATTTCATGCTCCCATGCACAGTCCTTCTTCAACAGTCTCTCAATGAATCCTACATCTAATTTCCATGCTCTCTCATCACTCTCATTCCTAAAGTAACTTTCTGTATTACGGTTCCACTTTGCTTGTGTAGTTTTCTCATTCACTTCGACCGCATCACTGATTCGCTCTCATTCATGATTCTCCGAAGAATCTGCGGTGTATTTATTTCTCAACATTGCATTTTCAGTTCAGTTAGATTTTTAACGTAAATGGAAGCGAAGGAGCGATTTGGCAAAGCACGACCAGCTTATCCTCAGACATTATTTTTTTGGTGATTGTACAAATCATCCTCGTTATACAAATCATTGTACAAATAATTTAATTGCTTACTTATTAAGCTAACAATATATCAGTTTTGTTGACTCGAATTCGTCATCAGCTGTTGGACACCGTAAAATGATTTGCCACTAATGTTCGCTTTAACTGTCTTGATGTAAATGTCTATTGTTGATTTTCATCAGCAAATTCTCGATTAAGTGAATTGAATTTATCTAGAACTACATTCTTATTTCAGGGAGTGCGATTTTACAATGGCAAATATGTTGACCAGTCGTAAGCGTTTAGTAGAAGATGATGGTACTTTTTTGTTATGTTGATAGCCGTTCTAATGAGTAATTTTGGAAAGACTTTTCAACAAGTAGACGAATTTTTCGACGTTCGGACGTGTTGATGAATGTATTCAATGGGTTCGTCTTCGTTTGGTAAGTTCTTTTTAGCCATCATTTTAAATTGTTTCTTTTCCTCTGTGCCAACACTTTTTTTGTTGGAGGTTGATGCAAAATGTGAATGCTATTTGTAAACGTATAGCGATGAGAAAGAATTTATGGCATTGTGCTCCATTTTGTGTGTAAGTGGGAGTGTACCCGTTTATTCATTCATGTGGATATGGGGTTTTTTGCTGATATAGAAACGATGCTCCTTGCAATAACTTGTAACAAGCAAAGAAAGATTCTATAGGGAAAAGTATTAGATACGGTCGTGTTGAGTAAAAGATGCAACAAATTAGTCTCATTGCATGTGCAATTAAATTAATTCTCATTTCAGACTACCATTTAATTGAGCCTTTAATAGCCTTTTAATACAAAACTATTTTATTCGATAAATGCATTTTTATGTAATATCGTTAGAGCCTCAATCACAATAAATAACAGCGTCATCAAAATAAAGCTCACATTATTTAATAATGATGATTGTGGATGTGGATTCAACTCATTTATTCTATCGTTTCATCTGTATTTAAGAACCAGATTTGTTGTCTCATGAAATTGTCGCAAACATGAACATTTGATTATAGTTTATTCAGTGTTTGTTTGTTTTTCAGGAAAAACTCACTGAAATGGAATTTGTTGAAGATTTGGAACAGCTGGAAAGTATGTTCGAAGAGCATAAACTCGATAATCATGACATTCAAGATTTCAGACAAAATGTTGATGAATGTATTGCTCGTCAGGTGATTTATCAGATTTCATCATATTTATCAGAGTTTTGATACGTGCTCTGATCCGTTCAATCTGTTGGATAGTTCATTGATCACGGTCAAATATTCGGTCGAAACTAAGCTCAAGGTTTAGCGTGCAACGAAATGGTTTAGGGAAATAAAATACTCGAGTGATGAAATTTTTAAACGGTTCAATTCTAACGTCATTGAGAACGTCATCAAATAACATTGGTTGTAGTGTATAAACGAAATGAATTGTTTATTGTAATGCAATCATCAGTGAGATGTCCTGAACGATTTAGTCATAAACTAAGGGAATATGAGTGTATGTTTACAGTAGAGAAATTATATGAAGAGTGTATTCTACGTAACTTTAAATGGTCGGCATGTTATTAACCGATATGATCATATGTTGCACATAGATATGGCCTTGACTTCAACCCAGTAGATGATTAAAAGATGATGATGAATGCATGTGATTTATAAGATATTCGGGAATGGTAGTGACGAGCCTATAATATCGTATTTTATAATTGTAAAAGTGATACTTTCACGAGGTTCTGTCATGGAAATAGATGCCTTTGAGTTCTGTGGTGATGACAATGGTAATGATAATAATAATAATTGCAAGAGCAGTAATTAAGCAGACGATACAGTTATTTTTTGTTGTAATGTCATAGAATTACTAACAATGCATGCGTTTACCATATGAGGAAACACAAAGGGCAACGAATTGACGGAGCAGATAAAGACAATAACGATAATAATTGATAACTTTACAGGCTGAAGTATCGACCGAAGATACGCACGAATATTGTGAATTGTTGAGTACACTGGAAAGTGAATATCAACAATTGAGAGATTTATCAGCTGGACGTATGCTTGATTTGGACACATTGATAGCGTTTGTTCGTGGTGCACAACAAGAGATTGTTTGGATAAATGAGCGTGAAGATATTGAAGTGACACGTTGTTGGAGTGATATTAATCAGTTGGACTTACCAATGCTCCAAAATTATTATAAACAAGTAAAATCACTTCCTTTATTTTATAAAAATCATTATTCAATCTTTCTCAAATGTGTTGTTTTCAGTTGAATTCATCATTCAAAAAATACTTGTTTGTTCTTGTCGTATAATTTTGAAAAAAAAACCGAAGAAAAAATTTTGAAGTCATTGTTTAACGTATTGGTAATACTGGATTGTGGCATTCTTTTTAAAAAATGGTGACTTCTCAACTGTGAATGCCAACGAAAATTTTCCTTTATTCAAAATGTTTTATAACTGCAAACACCATCTGACTATGAAAAAAAGATGGGAAGCTTTTTCTTCAAATTGTTGCATCTCGATTTTTCCAATCCATCAATTTCTTTTTGGAAGGATTGTGTATTAATGTAAACCAAAATTGTGTGTATGTGTGTTGAAAAGGAGCACATTTGAAATGCAGCAACAAACTAACAGTAACAGTATTATTAATGTTTGTCTGAAATATAAATGAACTCATGAGAATGTTGTTCTCAATGAAACGATAGTGAGCATGTTGTATATTACCTGGATTGCCTGCATTGGTCAGCCTATCAAACGTTTGTAACGTTGCTGGCTACAGTGCTCGTATTTTCGTCCGCACTGTTTTAGCCGTTATTGACGCCACTCGGCGAGCAGACCAATGTTGTATATAGGGACTGTTCAAAGGATATGATCACAGGTTCTTAATTGAGATCGACCGTATGTGTGCAAATGAAAAAGAGCATGTGTGCAAATGAATTAATATGATTAATAGGATTAAAAACTTGGAGGATAGTTTTTGATACGTGATGGATTACATAAATGCACCGGAGTAAGGATTGGAAGTGGTTTAAATTAATGCTTCTATTAGTTTCGACGGTTATTCTGTTCTATTGCCTCATTGAGTATGAGGAAAAAGTAACGTTCCGAAGTTTGTGAATGAAATAGATCTCATTATTCATCTAAAAACTGAATAAGATTGGAATGTCTGTATGAAAGATTTCAAATCTGTTTATATTATTAATGATAATTAATAATTTCAGTTATTACATGAAATTGAATTACGTGAGCCACGTTTCAACGATGTACACAATAAAGGTGCTGCGTTGCTGAATCAAGGTCATCCGGCTGTACATGTGATTGAATTTTATTTGAATGCAATGCAGCATAAATGGGATTGGCTCTTAGCCTTATCCAAGTGTCTCGAGCAGCATCTTCGTGATGCTATCAATCTCAAATCGGTATCTACAATTCATTCTTCTCCAGTCCTTCGCTATCACAAACGTCCCGTAGTGTCATACCTTATAATCAGTCTCCTAAAATTTATCAGTAGTTTCGTATTTCAATAAAGACATTCAAGATTCAATGATAGGAGTCGAAATTAGATGGACGAATTTCGGTTTACTCAGAATCCAGTGCGCATTAAGTCGCACGATGATCAAACGAATATTTGCGCGATGATTGCAATTATAGTGGCATGGATATTAATAATGACAATTATTGTTATTCAGCATAATACTGAGTATATATGTTGACAGTTTATGAAGCCTTCGATCATTCTATTTTGCTTGTTTCCATGCCCTTTAGTAATAGGTGAATGCAGTTCCAATGAATTTGGAATCATTGAAAGTAATAATTATGTCACTGTTGTGGTGCATGACTGATTATATAGCCTAAACGGATGATAAGGTTTATTTTGAAGTGTTGTTATTTAATATCGTTCTGCTGCAGTTTATGGAAGACGCATCAGCTGCGGAAGAATGGATGATAAGACAAACAGAATTATTGGAAAAGAAGTATAATCGTAATGAGTTTTCACTGGAAGAGGGTGAACAGTTATTGCATGAGTTAGATGAAATCAATGAACTTATCAAAAAATACCATCGAATCTTAATGACACTCACTGAAAGAACGACGCAAATATCGCCATTATGGCAGCGTGGTGAACGCATTCAAAGACCTATTCCGGTTATCGCTCTTTGTGATTACGTCGAACGGAATATCGCAATCAGAGAAGGTATTCGTTATATATTATAGCTAATAAGAATAGTATCGTTGTAATTGTAATGATATTAATGAATATTGATATTTTAGGTGATGAATGCATGTTAATAGACAATTCGGATCTGATTCATTGGGTAGTGCGTAGTCCAGATGGGACTGAAGCGACTGTACCATCAGTTGTATTCCGTATACCGCCACCAGATGCTCGTTTAACGGCCTACTTGAATCGTCTACATTCCAGTTTTGAGAAGTTACGTCGATTATGGGAGAAGAAACATTGTATGGTACGATTCAATATGATACTTAACACCATGGCTCAAATACGGTTCGTTAGTTTTAGTTTGTTTTCATTATTTCTTTATTTGTTCTATCACTACGAATTTTTGAATTATGATTCTTTGCAATCGATGTTGAGTCATATTCGTTATTGTCCAATGCGAAAGCGGGTTGTGAATGTTTCGCAATGAATTGTAGCACTCAGTTACAATTGTGATTGAACTACAAAACAATTTTAGAAGCGGAGAGATATTACGTTTTCTTTTTGTTGAATAGACATTTCTAATGTAACGTATGATTGTTCCGCTTTTCTTGAAAGGGCACAATAAATTGCTTCATTTTCAAAGAATAGTTTTCATTTTTTCGCTTCAAATTCATTTATTTATTATTTGCTTTTAAGGCAAAAGTTCCAAGTCAGCCAAAAAGTAGATCTGAAAAGATTTACATTAACAGAACGTAGTACTAAATATTTACATGCATAATAGCATACATTTATAACCGAACAGGATCTATCGACAATCATTTTCATTTGTCAACAACCTATGTATATTATCAACCAGAGTTGTTGATGTTTTCGGATTCAGCAAAAATATTTTTTCTTTGTGTAAATCAAAAACAGAATTTAACGTGGATTTGATTTGTTCCCCTTATGTTCATACTGGTAATAGTGCTACTGCTACTATTGTATAGTGATAATGATGATGGCAGTATGATGGTATTTCTATCGAAACGGTATTGATAGTACAAACAATAACAGTTTATTTGCCAATACGATTTTATCAATTAGTTTGATGTGCTTCAGAGGATGGGATTTGGATACGTTCAATTCAATTGATCCGGAACAACGTAATGCAATCATAAAGGCACTGAATGATGATGCAAATAAGTTGTTGACCGAATTAGATCCAGATGATCCACTAGCATTACGTTTGAAAGATGAACTACGTTTGACGAATGAACATTTCTATAATCTTCTGAATCAGTCAATGCGTCCAAAAGGTACACATTACAAAAATGTATTCGGATATGAACTGTTTTTCAACTGGTGCATAATGCGTTCATTTCATTCAATAACGAAACTGTTGCAAATGGTACTTCAAATTAAATTTTTAATTGCGGCGGGACGTGTCTGTGCACATCGGTGTCAGTTATTTTCGGTTTACTGTATAGCACAATTTCAGAACCAGACATTGGAAGTCAGTTTGACTCCAAGATTGCAGAATTACTTGAGAAATTGGAAGAGGCTTATCGTAAACTCAATGATCGAGTCGCTCAGGTTCTTTTTTTTATTCAGCGTCAAATGCTCTATTTTCTTAGTCATGATGTACCAAAAGTTAAGCGAACGGAAATGAAAGGAAAAAATCATTAAATTCGGTTATTTCAATCAATATCAATATTTTTCAATGGGTCTTACTGTAGTGAGGTGAAAATGAAGTAATCAATTGCGAAATGCCAAGATATGAAATGGTCAACAAGTGCTGTTCTTTCTTTCAGAGGGTACCTCGCTCATCAGAGGAATTGGAACGATTAATTCATGAGCACAAAAATTTTGAAGAAGCGCTTCAAGCACTTGACGTTGGTGTATCGACTGTGAAAGAGTTGTTCCGACAAATTCCGAATCCAACACCATCTCAACGTGCCAATAACGATCATTTGAGTAATCGTTGGGAAGATCTTTGGGAATTGTCGCGAATGTATGTAGAGCGATTGAAAGCACTTGAGGGTGTTTTGCATGGTATTTCAGAGGTCTGTCATTTTCATGATCGATTATTTGTAACTGATCAGTTTTATGAAGTTGTTACTTCAGTCCCTTTGGTCAGCTAGAAGCGGTTCAAATGATGAATGATCCTAGCGTCTTTCAGTTACTTATTGTACATCCTTGGTTGTTTCGTTTCGCTCATGCACAATTTTATACGCCTCTAGTGCAAATTTAGTAATTAAGATGTCATTGTCAGGTGTCAGATATTGTGCGACAACATGAAATAACGCTGAATTCATTCGACGATATGCCAGCTGCACTCGATAGACTACGTGGAGTACATTCACAGTTACTTGAGATGAATATGGTTCTACAACAACAACAAAGTGTCATTGATTCATTGAATCGTAATATTGCTCTCTTAAGACAACATATTTCTCGTACGCGACAAAGCTCAGCGTTAGTTATATTTCAAATGATTACTTTATTCATATCTGATTTCATAGTCAACTATGATTTTGTTTTTTTTTTGACCAAAAGCAAATTCTGTAATTCTTATACATATTCTTTAAATAGAATTTCTGTGATTCATATGAATTTAGTCATCCGGACGTGGACAGATTAGAAGATGAAATACAAATGTTAACGGTCCGTTGGGAGAATGTTTGCTCACAAGTATCTGATAGACTGAAAAGTGCTGAACGTGCTTTACAAACACAAATGGTTTACCGTTCCGAATATGATAACGAAATTTCTTGGTTAGATCGTGTTGAAGCAACAATCAATAGGTGAGTGATCACTGATCTAATTGATCGTATCATCCACAATGAAGTATTGAATGATACTGATTTGTAATTTCTAAACAGAAGTAGAAACTGTTCATCGTAAGCGTATTCTTGTCGTAAGCGTATGCTTATTTTTTCCTTAAATATGCAGCCAGCATGAAAACTGCATTATGATATATATGAGCACTGGTGTGAAAATTTATCATCAACGAAGCAGGAGAACAACTGTTGATTTTAGAAGATGATAGGAATAAGAATTTGTTCACAAATTTATATTTGTATTGGACTGAAAATTATATGTGAAATATCAATTGGCGTTAAGTTCAGAAATACGTTTTATGTTAGATAAAATATCCCTTGTTACTAAAAAAATATTTAGATTTCAGTCTACGTTACGTCGACTTATGAACAGTATTAGATATTTTATGGTTCACCCATAAAGTGTCCATAATCGAGTTGTATCTCAAGATATGTGCATCGATTTTAGCTTGCGTCGACCAGAAGATATGCGACCAGAACAGTATCAAGCACAGTTGGATTTGTTAATCACTGAATATGCTCAGCTACAAGAGCGCACTGAGGCTATTGAGAATGTGAACAGAGAAGGTGGAAAGTTCATTCGTGAAGCTAAGGTTGCTAAGTTACCTTCAAACACTCATCTGTTGATATTTATGACTGATTAATTTTAGCTGTTCATAAATTAATTTCGTTAAGTCGCCGTTGTGTGTTATTGTTCCATATATTATAGGGCTACGATAGTAGGTTGCAACAATATAACGATACTGTGATCAACATACATGGACCAAAAATTCGCAGCGAATTTCGTCGTGCGGAACTACAGCCCAAAAATGGTGCGCAGCAAGTGACTGAAGAGCTGGAATGTCT
This sequence comes from Anisakis pegreffii, assembly GCA_035041965.1. Classification (NCBI taxonomy): domain Eukaryota; kingdom Metazoa; phylum Nematoda; class Chromadorea; order Rhabditida; family Anisakidae; genus Anisakis; species Anisakis pegreffii. Next base: position 9,541 of record JAPYMA010001133.1, read on the forward strand.
CAATAGGCGGTTCGCACAACTCAGTTCTTTGATTCTCGAAAAACGCAATGTTATGCAAGTGTTTATCCAGAATTGGAAACGTCAAAAACAGGTATTCAAATTTTTATCAGTAGTTGAGAGTCCGATGTATGAGTTTCAGGTGTTATTTACGCACTCAAGTCGAACCTATCAAATTCCATTATGATATTACGTTATTTTGAATAATTTACATTTAGTTTGAAATGTTTCGAATTGTCGTACTTCGTTCGGCCCCGCACATAATATTGATTCAATCTCGTCGATAATTCTGTCAAAAAAAAGAAATGGAGACAAGGTTTATGATGAAAAATACAGCCTAGCTAGTTGAAGTAATTTTTTGAACTCAGTTATGAAAATGAGTTGTGAAAAGCGTAGTATATGAGCTTATTAATTGCTTACAGTTCGTTCATCCATAATTTATTTGACCCTAGATCCCGGATCTCTTTTCATGAGGATAACTGACATTAGAAACCTACCTTTGCACTCAAGAAGATACAAATAATGAAATGAATTGAATGCATTGATGAAATTGATACTGAAAAAAAAGGATCGAGTCGAGAATGCCAATCGCGTTGGTGGTGCAATGTTAAATGAGCTCTTCGGCTGTTCCGTCGAAACCAACCGATGTTATAATCATTAACACAACTGCAATTTGCTTTTTTTTGTATACTTTTTTTGGGATTCAATAATGGTTTTCTAAGATGAATGTTTGATGCCAGTTCGTTTTATTTGGTTTTTAATCTTCATTTTTCGTTTCCTGATTTCATTTTTGAGAGGCTTTTTCGCTCAAGTGAGCCTCACCACTATTCGTTCATTTTAAATTCAGCAACATCTCTGCTCAGATGAGCAATAATTTTATGCATCTCAACAATTTTTCTACTGGCTGTCCGATGCTTCTGCTATATTAACATTGATTCGTCTGTAACCAAAACACTCCCGTACGTTTGCTTTCATGCTTGCTTGCGTGCTTTTTGCATGGCATGGCTTCAGCATTTTCAGTAATTCATGTAGCGACGAATTACTATGGATATTCTGAAGGAACATTTATATGGATTGATAGATGGTAAACGTGATCATCGTTCCTTAATCGTACTCTGTTGTACTGGACTACTAATCAATTATCTGAAATGGATGTATAGATGACGTCTTGTTTGGCTCGAGAAATGAATCAGCAGATTTTTTTCAGCTGGTAGTCGCTGAACGGCAGTTGAGAACGATTCAAAAAAAGAATGCACTCGATGCGATTAGTATTATTGCTGTTGTTATTATTATTATTGCAGTGAATTATCGCTCAGTTGATTACAGCTTGCTTATTGCCGTGCATTGTTCACGTGTTGGTTTTTCATGCTTTTCTGCTTCCTCACGAAACGTTTAGATCGGTTGGTTTTAGATTATTCAGCAAAGAGTATTGTATCATGACGCGGATGACATACTTGGGCTGCTTCCACGTGTGTAATGATTGTTTTGTACCACTATGAATGAAGTTTACAAAAGAAGCACTGTGAAAAGCACTGGACGCTTCCTGTTAAATTTACAGGATGAAGAGGATCGTCGTCGTGTAGAAGAAGAAGAAAAACGGCGACAATTTGAAGCGGCACGATTGAAAGCCTTAGAGGATGCAGATAGACTTCGTTTAGAAAGATTAGCTGCCGAGGAAGCTCGACGTGCTGCTGAGGAGGCTGAACGTCTCAGACGTTCACGTGAAGCAGCCGAAGAGGCAAGACGTAGAGCTGAAGAAGAAGCGAGAAGGAGAGCTGAGGAAGAAGCTCGGAGAAGGGCTGAAGAAGAAGCTAGAAGGAGAGCTGAAGAAGAAGCGAGGAGGAGAGCTGAGGAAGAAGCTCGACGAAGGAAGCGACTTGACGATGAGAATCGCGAACGCTTGCGTAGAGAAGAGGAAGAAAAAAGAAGGAGGGAATTAGAAAATGCTGAACGAGAACGGGAAAGGAAGAGAAAAGAGGATGAAGAACGACGTAGAAAAGAGAATGAGGAACGCAGAAAGAGGGACGAAGATGAACGTCGAAGGAAAAAATCTGAAGAAGATGCTGAAAGAGAACGCAGGCGACGAGCTGAAGAAGAAGCTCGTCGACGTGCAGATGAGGACGCAGCTCGTCGACGTGCTGAAGAAGAAGCACGTCGTAGAGCTGATGAAGAAGAAGCACGTCGCAGGAAAGAAGCTGAAGAAGCCGAACGTCTTCGTCGAGAAGAAGAGGAGCGAAGACGTCGCAGAGTAAGCACAGTTGATGATGCTTTTTCATAATAGCTCATCATCCATATCCTATCTTACGTACTCTTCTTGGTATGGTAGGTTTTGTAGCGCGAAGTTATTTCAGTGGAAGGAACAATACGAATATTACCACAATTATGCACTATCACTTGGTTTGATAATAATTACCGATTTGCGATTCGTATCGTTTGTAGCTGAGCAATGTCGCCCTTCAAGACCGTCATCCACTCGAAACCATAAGTCATGAACGTGCAAGCACATATCCAACAGACAAAAAACCCAACAGCACGGCTTTTTTCACTGTGTGAGAATATTGTTGTGTACGTACCTGAAATTACTACACCTGCAAATCTCTTTGAAGCTTATAGCGATGCATTTTATCACCTCTTCATTGCAGTGAACTCAGAAATATGCATTTTACCACCTCTTCATTGCAGTGAACTCAGAAATATGTTTCTACAAATCTGTTTTTGACTCAGCAAGTGGTTGAATTGAGGTGTTATTAGTAATCAGCATGCAGATGGTGAAGTGTTTAGAGGTAGAAAATGACAAGATAGCATTTTTGGAGCGATCATGAGTATGTAAATTTTCTGACATGCCTTGGAGCACGTCTACTTGAAGGATTTTAAGAATCATTCCAAAATACAAACAACAGAATATCAATTGAAAGATCGGTGTTTTGTCGCAAGCTTTATAGATGAAAATCACTCTCTCCGAGTTTGGTAATCACTTGATTATTACCAGACAGAATTGGGGTGTGTCTTTCTTGAGATAGTAGAATGCTTCACTTCTTTACTTGGAATTTGCCATCATGAACAGAAAATTTTTGAATTTATGTCGCCTACAGATAGTCTTTACTCATTACATTTCCAGCGCATAGAGGAGCATTAAAAAATTTTAAAAACGGTTAAACTTTGACAAATCCACGCATTCTTAAGCACAGTAGAACTAAATGTATGTATAGAAAAAAGTCTAGGCTGTTGGGTAGTCTGGAGGATGATGATGTGCAGCATGATATGTGACGATTCGGTCATTGAACGACATTTTTTGCAGATCCCTGACGTTCGACATGGGATGCAACAAACAATCGTTCCAGAAGGAATGGTACTAGAAGAATTTGAGGAAATTCGCGACTCTCCTGCGCGAGCAACTATAGCTGAGCATGAGGATGAAATGCAAATGTATCAAGAAGAGACTGTAACAAAAACACAATTTTATGAGATGGAAGGTATTTTGCATAAACAAACCGGTGAAATATTAACTTTTGTGGAAGCGGTAAGGCAGGGTTTGCTTGATCTGCATTCGAGCGGTGGTGAATTTTTTGACATCGTTTCGGGTGCTCGAATAAGTCTTGAGAAAGCTGCTGAACTTGGATATATTGATGGCAGTTTTAATGAGGTACTAAATCGGCATCATGGCATTCGTCATCCAGCAACCCATGAAAGTCTCACGCTTCTCGAAGCAATTCAAATTGGTCTTTATGATCCAGATGTTAGACAATTGCGCGATATTAATACGGGTGAAATATTGCCAATGTATGATTGTATTTTACGAGGAATAATCACTTTAGATACACAACATCGACTTATAAAAATGGGCATATTAAAGCTACCACCAATGACTCTCGAGAATGCAATTGAACAAGGTGTTGTAAACCGTGAGACCGGTCAGTTCACGGGTAAATATACTCGTGAAACAATGCCTTTGAAAGATGCCTTATACAACGGTTATATTCAAATAGGAAGTACTCGACCAATAGCAATGATTGCGATCACTCTCACTGATTGCATTCAGATGGGCCTCATCAACACGGAAACTGGCGAATTCTTTGATCGTAACAGTGGTGAAAAATTAACTCTACGCGATGCGGTATCAAAGCAGAATAGTTTGTTGAACTTACACATCCCAGAAATTATAAGAACTGACGAAAGTCGACGTATAACACTTGGTGACGCAATTGTACGAAATGCGATCAATACTCGTCAAGGGAACTACACAGATTTGCAGCAAAGTCAGAGTATGTCGCTGTGGGAAGCGTACAATAAAGATCTCATTCAAAAGCCGTTAACACTCACTGAAATAGATGCTAAAGGGTTGATCGATTCAACAAATAAATTCATTGATGGTGGTACAAAGCATCGTTACACTCTCCTTGAAGCTATTGCTGCTGGACTGATTGATGCCGAAGTACGTCATATTGTTGATCCGGTAATGAAAGATGTCATATCGATAGCTGAAGCTTTAGAAAGGGGTCTTCTGGAACCAACCGGAAGGATTGTCGTTGCAGCACAGCAAAAATCCTATACGATTACAGAAGCGATTAGTGAAGGTCTTTTGATAAAACGTGTTCGTCATACGATTTTCGATGTGAAGGGAATTAAGAATACAAAAACGAAAGAAATTCTCACGTTCAACGAAGCCGTTGAAAAAGGCGCTGTAATTGTGCAAGCAGAACGTATTGTCGATCTGGCAACTCAGGAAAGTTTTCTCCTTGCTGATTGTGCGGATAAGGACTTGATCGATCCAATGTTGCATGAACTGTTTAGTTCACCGATCGGAATCAAAGATTCATCGGGTGACGAAATGACAGTTTTTCGTGCGGTCGCAAAAGGTTTAATCGACCCAGTGAAGGGTGTTTACCTAGATAAACGAACTAAAAGAGAGTTAACTCCAAAACAAGCATACGACGAAGGTTACCTAACATTACGTGGTGCTGTCAAGTTGTCAGCACTTTTCGACATTCATCCATCGTTGATGTCACCCACGAAGAAAATCGATCAAAAGAAGCGAATTCGTCGACCTGGACAGAGCATGGATGTCGCAGCAGATCAGGTCAAAGTCACTCTTGCTGAGGCAATGAAGCAAGGCCTCATCGATTCAAAAACCCATCGTTTTCGCCAAGGCGAAACTGAAATGAGTTTTGAAGATGCTCTAAATCAAGGATTAATAGATCCATCTGATGAATGGATCGTTCCATCAAAAACATCTGGTGTCGGACCTACGATTGAGGAGAAAACAAGTGAAACAGTAATGGAAACTGGTCAACAATTAGCACCGAAATTTTATCCCGACAAAAATATCGAGGAATCTATCACAACTATTAAAAAAGTTCGGACAACTGAAACAACGGCTGTAGGTGGGCCAGGTGGTGTATCAGTCTATCGCGCCATAACAGGGGGTAAAGGTACAATCGAAGTACCAGCCGATGGCTACCACATTCATGAGGCTGAAAGAAAAGGCTATATTAACCTATCAACAGGTGTTGTTTCGCCGCCTAACGTAGATCGCTGTCTATCACTGGAAGAAGCATTTGAGTTGGGTGTTATAAACAGTAAAAATATCAGTGTTCGTGATCCAAATACGGGTAGAATAATACCTGTAATTGATGCAATTGAAAATAAAATTATGGACAAGAACGGCTTCATTACGTCACATGGACGTCGTATAAGTCTCCAAACGGCAATTGAAGAGAAAGTTGTCATTGTAGGTGGAGAACCGCCGGCAACGACAGCAAGTTCGGCCAAAAAGGTGATCCAATTTTCTGCTGCGGACGGTGCAGTAATGAGTTTCCGTCCAGTTGGTACGGCTACTGTAGAAGAATCTGAGCAGTCGTGGTCATTCGATGCTACCACAGGTGAACTCATTGATCATATTGGTGGTGGTCGATTACCACTTGATGCGGCGCTGGCTGCTGGCAAAATCTTGCCTGAAGATCTTCGTGTGCGAGATGCTTTAACAGGCCGCGAGATGTCGTTTGGAGAGGCTGAAAAGTGGGGCATAATTGATCAGAAGAACCACTACTTTTTCGACAAACGTGACAATAAGCGTTATTCCCTCGCGGAAGCAGCCCAACAAAATCGAATTTACCCAACTGGTGGTGTACCAGAAAATGCATCTGATGCTGTCCACACTACTGTCAAGGTTCAGAAACGTACTGAAGTTTCGAAAAAGGAGGCGCTAGCTGTGGGTCCGTCTGCTTTTGTGGACCAGACACTTGCCAGCGCGTTAGATTCTGGATGGTATGATCCACAAAGTGGAACATTCACACATCCTGATACAAACAAACAGATGACCTTGAAAGAAGCTATCATCAGAGGTTTGTTCAATCCATACGGCACCACTGTCATTGATCAACGCAACAAACGCGAGTTGTCTCTATTAGAAGCAATTCAAGATGGGTTGGTCAATGATTCCACTGGAACAGTTCTTGATACGGAAACTGGTCGTACCGTCGACCTTATAACGGCATTGCGAGACGGTCTTCTTAAAAGTGGTAACTTGCCAGAAAGCTTTGAAGGCGCTCTGGTGAAGGGGAAACTTGATTTTGCAACAGGGCAGTTCACTGCGCACGATGGCCGTAACGTTCCGGTGCATGAGGCGATATCTAAAAGGATGATTGATAGTAAGTCAATGGTAGTGCGCGATTTGGATACTGGAGATGAGATGCCCCTGTCCACAGCAGTCGATAAGAAAATCGTTGATCTCGAGAGAGGTGTGATTCGTGGTAAAGACACTTCCAAATCAATGAGCTTCCCACAAGCTCTTACCACTGGCATTATAGCTGGTGCAGGTTCTCGTTCGCCTCGTACCGCACAACGATCACCACATCCTAAACTGATTGAACAGAAACTTCAACTCACACCGTATTCACAGCCTGTAGAACCTAAAACTACTGTAGCACTACGTGAACAACGTACAATGGGAGTTGGTCGGCAAGAAATGGTTGATCTCGGTGGCGGTAAGCAAGTCATGGTAAAAGTCGTTCGTGGTGAAGGTGGTGTTGAGAAGGGTGAATACGTTGATCCATCATCGGGAATGAAATTCACCATTCAGTTACACGGTGATCCGTATGTGACAGAAACTAAAACAATGGTTAAGAGTACTGCACAAGTACAGTCAGTTGAGTTAGAACCACACGCTGAATTTGTTGGAATTGATAAAATTCGAGATAAGAGAAATGGTCGTATTATGTCACTGCAGGATGCTCAACGTATTGGTATCGCACGAGTTGATCGAAAGGGAAAACAAATGACCAAAACATATTCGGTATTCAGGTCGAACATTCAGAACGCAATAACTAAAGGTGTGCTAGATTCGCATGGTGAGAAAATCAGCCTAGAGGATGCTATTCGTGCCAAACTGATTGACATTATTACTCTGACATATGTTAATCCAAAAACTGGTGAGGCATTACCTCTAGCTCAAGCTGCAAATATGGGCTTACTTGATGTAACGCTATCTGAAATTCTACCAAAAGGTGTATGCCATCCAGCAAACGGGGAGAAGATATCTATTGAACGTGCAATCGATTTGGATATAATCAATCCAAAGACAGGTGAGGTGCAGAATCCGTTCACTAAAGAGAAATTAAGTTGGCTTGATATTTTAAAACCTGTGTACGCAAGTTTAACAATGGAAGGTGTTTACGATCCAACAAAAGGTTATGGCGTCCCTGTCCTCAGTGCGCTAATTGAAGGATTAATTGATACGAAAAGTGCACAGTACTCCAACATCATTACTGGTGAAAAGATACCATTAAATGAAGCTTCCAATAAAGGTCTTATTGATGAAGAATCCTACAAAGCTCTCACACAACCATTTTTGGTCGACTTCCGAACAAAGAGGAAGTTGAATCTTATTGAAGCCGTTCAAGCGAAACTTGTTGATCCACGAAATCGAACTATTCAACTTGATGAACATGTCATCATTCCTGTTGCACGTGCTACCGCAGATGGTAAAATTCCGCGATCGATTGGTGAACGATTGAAACGAGTAGATAAACTAACGTTTGCTGAATCACTTGGAAAGGGACTCATTGACGTTGCTCAAAACCGGTTCACTGATCCCGATTCGGGCCGTCAGATGTCAATCAGCCAGGCTATTGAGGAAGGATATATCGATACAGGTAAGGTTGAAGCGATGGAAGGTTCAGATGAGCGAAATTTGGTGCACGTTCTATATTCTGAAGAATTTGATGAGAATTCGGGTCGTATCAGGGATAAGAAATCAGGCCTCTACCTAACGTTCAGGGCAGCAGTTGATCGTGATGTGATTGATGGTGATTCACTTTTCCACGATATTGACTCAAGTCAAACAATGACATTGAAAGAAGCTATAAATCGTGGGCGAATCGATGCAGATGGTAAATATATTGAAGCGAAAACTGGAACAAAGTTGACTCTAAAGCAGGCCATTTCCAATGGTTTAATTGCGTTGATTGCTTCGCCTATGCAAGCTGCACAAGCAGTCACTGAAGCAGTCAAACGTCGTGATGCAGAGGGCTATAAGTTCAAAATCGGATCTGTTGATGATCGTCGCAGTAGCACAAGTGGTCCGAGATTTAGAGAGGAATCAACTGTTATAAGATTGTCATCACCTCACAGGGTTGAACCGGGATTATCAGTGAGAGTGCGCTCAAGTTCAGAAGCGATGTCTGGTGGTGATAGAGCTCGTAGTCTCATCGATGATCCACAGGCTTTGGCTGATCTTCAACATGAATTTTTGGATAATTTGGCAAAGCAGCGATTTGATATAGAAGAGCAAATTATCGAAAATCCAGCCACATCAAGAAGAGTATCTGTTCGTGAGGCTGCTGAGTCTGGCCTTCTCGACGTTGTCACTGGTGAAATTGTGCATCCGTCCTCTGGAAGACGCTATTCAATTCCTCGAGCAGTGCATATGAAAATGGTTGATTCAGATGCTGCAAAACGTTTGATGGAATCATTAAATATTTCACTCGAGGAACTCGGTCAGCAATCAGCATCATATGTTACCGAGTCTGTTTCTGGTATGAGTCCAACCGAAACGGGTGGTGCGAAAGTTTGGACGAAAACTGTTAGTTGGCACGGTCAGCCATCCGAACTAAGGCATTCAACTAGTGATCCAATGGCGCCTTACACGAGCTATAAGACAACAACTTCTTCTACATCGAGGACATCTGATGCACCATTGTGGGCACGACGCGATTGAAAGTTATATCAATATAAGAAACTAGTGCATTTAAATCCATTTCTTTTAAATGTGACAGATGCGGCGCAACGAGCATTTAAATATTCTTCAGCATCTTAAGCAGTATATTCTTCATTTAATCATATTAATAATAATGTTTCCTTGAACATGTGTACAGATAACGTTATTCGGTTCAGCAAAAGCATTTTTATTTTCACTTTTCGTATGTTGCAGGTTGTGCCGCATAAGCTTCCGCTCAAATTGTAAATCTGTTACACCTATGGCGCTTAGAGTACTTTATTAATTCTTTATTAGTCTTATTTTCAATACTCTTTTTCATCAATATACTTTTATGATTACTGTACTAATAATTATAATCATCGTCGTTATTATTATTCTATTACCATAGCTATCGGATTTGATGTTGTTACTGTAATTGCTACTTTACTGTTGTAATTGCGCTAGCGAGTTAGATGGTGCTTCGAACCACTTTTTTTCAATTGATACGCTCCCGCTAAGCGATTATCATTCACTGCCGCATGTGGAGAGTTTTCTCTGTTATGCTCATACTGAATTACTATCTTTCATCTTCATGAATTCAGTTTTTATTTTGACGACCCTATGCCCATTTTAATGTCCTTTCCTATCCGAATGTATCTATTATTTATCAAACTGAGCGATTTTTACCCAAAGTTGACCCTTTCTTTGGCTGGTCATGAAGTAAAAAGGTATAATGGTTTTATTAAGACTTTACTGATCAGGTTCGCTTGTATTTGCCTTAAATATATATGTTGTGTTATATTTGTGCAAATAAATAACCGTAAAATTTTTTTCGCCCATCAACAAGTGATCAGCGTTAATAGACATGAGCATAATTATTGTTCTCAATGAAAAATGGCTCTGCACAACAATAGTCCCACAAATTTCACCTGATACTGCGTCAAATAATATTGCAAATATTTCACCAATACGCGTATGAGAGTTGCGGCTCAGTGGAGGTGTGCTGTTCAAAACTCTCAAAATCTTTTCTGTTGGTGAATTTTTATTCCAAAAACATCTGAAAGCAATTAAATAACTGTGTATCATTTTTTGAGCAAAAAAAACATTTTCCCCGCTTTGTAAATACGTCATCTCAAAAATGTTGATTTCGTTTTCTTCCAGCTTACTGGGATTATACCGTGTAGTAATGTCTTCGTTTACTATAGAAACAATTTGAGTATAGCATGAAATCATTGCAAGATTTAACAAAATCTGTTAGGATCTGGTTGAGACGTTGTATTCAATTTGCTATTCGTATTTATATGTTTGCATGGTAAGTAGAATTTGTTGAAAACAAAAAAAAACCAAAAAATGTTAGTAGCTAACGATCAAAGGTGTATTAGTTTCACCATCAGTTAATTTCATGGGTAATTTTTTCGTATTAATCGATCATTGAGAGCTGAGTCTTTGTTTACGATATTTTCTTGCGTGCTACTAGCAATCCTCGTTGGTAAGTCATTTTTTGATCATTGAAGTCGATTTTGATTGTGAGCATTGATTTATTTCATGTTATTGTTCGGTTCCTTTTCTTTAGGAATTCAAGTATGTAGGGGGTAATCGACACTATTCAACAGTTTGAAAATGAGTTTGCAATGAAAACACTGGTTTTCGTGGTTAATATCTATTTGACTTCGTTTATCCAGAACAGATTTATCGAAGTTTTTGTCGTTACTTCATAATAAATTACTGGAAGGTTCTGCATATGAGAAGAAAAGAATGTACATGTGCCTTGAAGGAAATAAATTATGTTGTAATTCTCATAAATCTTTATATTCATTGAGGTGAGGTGACCAAAACTTTCATTATTGTAATAATACGGACTGCGCTGCCACTAATTGGCTTAGGTTGGCATTAACAGATCACCACTAATAGATTGATTTATTTATGATAAAATTAAGGATAGTACAACGATAAAGCTAGTAATGATAGTGATTAAGATAGTCGAATTGATAGAAATAGTGGTAATCTAGTAGTTCAGACGGTAATATTGGGTTAAGCGCTAACATTTCTTATTGCATGATTCGGTATCACTGTTATCTGGTACTTTTCCATTGGAGAGAGATATGTTTTACTATTTTGTATTCTGATTTACAGTATAAATGGATGTATAAACTTTTTCTGCTATTGGCAATGCTAAAATGAATATGATGAACGTTCTTGATTTAATCCTTTGTGCTTAAATGCTCAGCTTGCTTTCATAATTCCATCAGGGTATTTTGTCGATTGATTTGTTCTCTAACACTGATGTTGTTATTGTCATTATTAACAGTGTTTCTGTTATTTCAGAGATTAATTTTATGTTTTGAAGTTGAATGTCGGTTAACATCGCCATCGAGTGAGATGATGATCGCATTTTATGCTGTCAAAGTATTTAATACGATCAGGGATAATGCTTCATCTTTCATCCCATTGTTTTATGGAAGCCATATAACGAAACAGTAACGGTAATAATGACAGCGGTATTTGCAATGACTATAACAATTATTCGTTGGTCTTGAAGAGCATGGCTTGTGGTTTCTCAATTTTTCAATTCAAATTCATATGTGCATGGCGAAAATTTACTCTGAGTGAGACTGAAGAGCTCATCTTTCTCATCAACATTGCACCCACCATCAGTATGCGATTGATATGACGGTACTTTACAAGTAGATGAGTAGTATTTTTACTTTACTTGGATGTATTCATGAACACATCAGTGTTTCAAAATTTCTTTCGAATGTTCATCAAATATCCGTAAGTTTCAGTCATAATCAGTCCTAAGTGTAATTCAACGTCTGTTCAAATAAATTACTCTCTATGGCCATGAGCACAGTATTTAAAACGAAAGAACAATTTCAGCTGACTATCAGATAATTTATTCAAGTGCTCGGGCACAGTGCAGTGACATAATTATAGTCACCGTTCAGGAAGCTGAATAGCTGCCAAATTTATCCTGCAGATTTACCATTTTCTATGATGAAGTGAAACGAGCTCGAGGACTTTTGTTACATAAATTTAGATCTGTCAGGGTCTTATCCATCATCTGACCTGAATTTTCTTATAAACCACTTGCGAAATGACATTGAACATAGTTTTTCAATAGACTACATAGTGCAGTACAAGGAAAAACGTTATCATAAGAAGTCCAAAATTCAATATTTGGTTGAATTTCAAAATTTTCATCATCCAGAAAAGACCGAGATCAATGAATTCGAACTTATCGGTTGCCAGTATCGCAGCTGATGGTATGAAATATTTCGCTGATGTGAAAAGTAGAAACCGTTCATGACAAAGATTGATACACTAACTTCAGCTAGCTTGTTAACTTGGAAAAATTGAAATCGTTAATGCATTGACGAAAATGATTGAATGAAACGAAAGAAAATAGTCTTTGTTCATAACGGATCAACGATGGACGTGTCAGTGCCCATAGGTAATCAAATCGTAGCAATAATAGCAGTAAAGATTATTTTGCAAATTAATAAAGTAAAGTTAATAATTCATCTGAATATATACATCAACTTTACAACAGGAGGAGTTACACAATGAATGCACCGCGAGACAAACTAATATGAGTGAAATCCTCGATTCATTGAACGAAATGTCGTTAACAGTTTCCGAAAGGTTCACTTTGATCAACTATTCATCCAATGATGCGGTTCTTGCCCAAGAACGAATGCAGGTTGGTTATACATTTGGGTTCGTTCGTGTTTATCCACTCACCTGGTTCCATCTAGGGTTTGCAAAATCTTGACCACTTTATTGACACTGGGATCGCTTCTCAATTCCAAGACGATCCCGGGATTCAACAAATTTGAAATACCGAAGTGTGATATCTTCAACACGTTATTCATAATTAATCAGAAAACTGTTTATTAATCAAATCATTCAACAAATTCAGCAAAGCAGAGCATCAGCGTAAGAGACAAGCATTAAAAAGATAAAATTTGTATGTTAAACCCTACTTGCGATCAGATAAAATTTTAATATCAAAAATTAATATAATAGTTGTTGAAAAATTTTTGAATTATCAAACAATCTTCAAATAATTTTTTTGAATTTCCAGCGCACGATTGAGTCATTTGATTACTCTCCTATGAAAATGAATTTACTATGCTTTCTTTCATTCGAACTCCTATTAATTATCTTGCGTTGTTGATTAAGTATAAGATGCTTCTTATATTAAATGAAATTTGTTGAACTTATAATTGATTCTGAGGTTTCGTTTTTTTTTTAGAATTCCACCAGAAGAAAGTTGATCGATGAAAGAATGTTTTGGATAAAATTCAATGAAATTTGAGATCAGCTTTCAGAAATGTTAAACATCATAAAAACAGTTGAAACAGACAAGCATCAATGATTATCCATATTGTAGCGAACAAAATAAAATTAAGATTGACATAAAAACGAGAGAGAGATTCAAGGAATAAAATTCACTGGAACTTGAAATAAACTCAGAAATGTTGCATCAGTCATTAGCGTTCTCAGTTTGGTATAAAAAGAAGAAAATGCTAAGAATGCTGGCTACTGAAGATATATTTTATGAATAAGTGCGGAATTGGAAGACAAAGCAACGTTGATAACGAAAAATGAAGCAACGGTGACATTATGAAATTCTTGGTCACTGTTTTGAGAAATGAAAGGCGAGATGGAGACATGCAATAAATCATCTTTCCATTATCACGGCAGTGGTAAACAACAGATACGACTGCATATGAATAAGCTGGAAATGATTAATGCTTGACTCAAGATGACTATACTACCAAATTCATAAAAAATGACTTGTTTTATGAAATCCCAGGATCGGGATCCCGTGCAAACCCTAGTTCTATCTTTTTTTTGATAGGCTGATTTAAAACACATGTGTTACGGGAATTCTTTTCGCTGAGATTATTCATTTTAAAAATCGTATTTTTGTGCCCTAAATTCGCAGAATTACTGCCTATTCTAAATTATGGAAACGAATATTTCAAAATAAAACTGGGAACGGATTATCAAAACTGATGAAAGAGAATTTGGAAAGAATTATTTATCTATGTACTATTCGTTCATCGGTCACGTTGAAGACTTTTAGTTCTCCTGAGAATACTTAAAATTTCTGAAAATCGATATCTCGCAAAGCTTCTCAATATTGCAAACTTTCTACTTCATCTTTTGATACACTCAATCTTCTAAATTTAAGAGAAAACGAATAACTTACTGGAAGTCATAAGAAGCGATCAATATTGAGCTGCGCTGTTTCCCATGTCCTCTATGAGCATTTATAGTAGCATCGACAATTTGAGTCAGTCGTTGTCAACTACATGCTTTTGCATTAGTGATGGCATCCGATAGACGGTCACTCGGAAAAATCAGACAGTTTCGGTCGGGATTCCGACTGAGCAGTTCGAAAGGTCGGTCGGAATTCTCACTATCAGAATTTCAAAATGTCAAGTCAGTCGGATTCCGATCAACACGAAACCTCGCTCAAATGCCATCACTATTTTGCATGATAAGTTATAAACTAAGTGCTGTTGGTTGTGCTCGTAACGAATTGAAATTACGAACAGTTCACATTATGAACCGTATCTATTTACTGTGAAATCATTGTATTTTTGTATCTTCTTATCGCTAAGAAAGGACTACATTCATTTATTCATTTTCTTTAAAGGATGTCCGAAATGAACTATTGTCGTGGGCGAGTAAAATCGAAGAAAATATCGCTGAGGCAGATCGATTATGCAACGATGGAGTTGAAATGCTCACCCCAGAGCAATTTCATGCCTTAAAGGAACACAGAAATCGACTTGAAACAACTTACAATCAGTTATTGCGTCATACAGATTCTGTTCTTCAAAGGTTTATCTTTGAATAAAAAAATTCATTTTTCAATTTATTATGTCAATTATTATGCTTACGTTTCCTCCATAAATGCGTTAAAGTGCACATATAATTGAGCGTTCGTTTTGTTTTAAGATTGAGTGAATTAACGAAACTTCTTCTGGAATTTTCAAATGAATCAAGTGCGTTGCATTCATTTGTCAATGAAAAAACCCGGCAGTTGTCTATTCTTCGAGCCGAAAGTGGTGATCCAAATGAAATCAACGAGTCTCGGCATAAGGCAAAAGTACGTATCATCTCTTAATTTTTATGATGTGCATTGTCTGCATGAATATTTTTGTAGTATCTAATCGTAGGCTTACAAATCAACGGTGTGATAGTGATACATTCGTGAGAGAGATGCCGTATAAAATTAGTTAGTGTTTCATAAGCAAAGCAAATTATCTTATTTTGCCAGGGCTATGGGAAAAGAATATTTCAACAGTCTTATTGAATTTTAATCTGTCGTTGTATACTCATTTTTTCAGTTACCTGTGCTACATATTAAAGCATTGTTACGTGTGTTCAACCGATATTTAATCGTATTACAT
Organism: Anisakis pegreffii; assembly: GCA_035041965.1. Classification (NCBI taxonomy): domain Eukaryota; kingdom Metazoa; phylum Nematoda; class Chromadorea; order Rhabditida; family Anisakidae; genus Anisakis; species Anisakis pegreffii. The sequence goes on from JAPYMA010001133.1 coordinate 25,159, forward strand.
TCTTTTATTCATTATCGTAGTAATGTGTTTATGCGTTTCAAAATAAGCATCTGCGAGAAATTCGAGAGAGTGATCGATCCTCGCATTCATTTGAGATCACCTGATCGTTTATTTTTGTTGTTGTTTGTTCTAGCTTTATCTTGTCTCGTTCAAAGCCGCGTGGTCGTTTCCTGTTTCATCTTCTGCCTAGAAATTGACGGGAAGTGACGGAAAAACTAAGGTGTACAAAATATTCGAAATAGAACCTAATGTCATACCGTTCTAAGCTCTCGTGGATCACAAAAAACCACATGAAGGGTCACACTCATCTAGAGGTCATAAATTTGACGCGAGTACGTATTCATTTATTAATGTCTTATCAAAAAATTTCATTGTTGTAACACAGCTCAACAGTTCGACAAAGCATTTCAAACACAATGCATCGTTAAAGTAGAGAATCCAAGTAAATGAGGCTGTTGGATGTCATTTCATTTGAGTTTATCATAGCTCAGGACACGCATTAATGTTCTGAGAATTATCGTACTTCAACAATATTCGTCAAGCGATACGGAGAGCCTGCGTGGAATTTTTTCCTATAGCAACACTTAGATCAAGTTATGTTTTAGAATAACATTCAAAAAATTGCGTCTCAAATATTTCGTTTGAAATCCGCATGATCTTCTCCTGTCTTGTTTTCTCGTTTCGGTGCTCTTCGTCTTTATCTACTCAAAAATCACTTCGACATTGCGGTAATGATTCAGTTCGACTGTGATCGGAAAGATGAAGTTTTGTAGCAAAAATAAGTTTGCTCCTACCTCCAGTTAATCGCGTAGTCGTATTATATTCCATGAGTTTGAAATATCGAATAGATAATTTGCCCTCTCTCAAACGCATCTCAAAAAAACTTGATTAGTTACTAAGTTGAAGGTGTATTGATGTATTCTTTTATAGGCTTTAACAGATGAAATTTCGAGTAATGAAACTCGTTTAAAAAGTATTTCGAGTTTGGCAACAAGAATTCAATCAGAATATGACGGGTACGTCGTAGAATTACGAATTCAATATCCGGATGCTCAAATTCCAGCTACAGAACCGCAAGAATTGAATAGCACTCTCACACGATTGCAGGTTATCATTTCATATGATTCATTCATCATTTCACTTCATATTAGTATGTCACTTTTTGAGTGACAATTTATTTATATTCATTTAATGAGTGTAATGTTGGTTGAAGCATCTTTGACTGACAACTTATTTGCATTCTTTTAATGATTCGGTTGAAGTATATGACTGCATAATGGGTTTTTAATGTCACCAGCGACAATGAATTGCATTTAACAGCAGTAAGCTCTAAAAAGTTCCGTTTCTGCAGCGATTGTAATTATTCTGTGATTGTTCTGTCGGAATCCAATTTTAATTCCAATTTCAGACCGATTATGAACTGTTGCTTCGTGGATGCCAAGATTTGGTAGCGTTCTTGAATCGACTTAATTCGTTGGCTGCATCTCATTCACAAAATGTTGATGCATTATCGCAATGCATATCTGAGTTGGAAAGGCAGATTTCATCCGCTGAAAAAACGGTCATCAGTAGTGATGTAAGTGCAGATAGCTCGACTATGTCCGACATGTAAGTTCACTTTGTTTCTTTTCACAGTGACAATTTTTAATTTCGTCGAATAATGCTGGTGTTTATTTGTCACTATTTTTTAAAAGAAATTCTATCTCATATCAACCAGGGTCTGAAGTCGATTATAGCAATCATCTGAAATAGTTAATGATTGTTCTCAGTAGCCAGTAGCCATTGCTCTCAGTAGCCATCACTACTGATGACCGTTGCTCATGTTTAGTGCTCATCTTTCAGCTCCTGAAATCATCACGTTCTCCTCCTGCCATGTTTATTGTGAGATGTTTGTGTGTGTGTGTGTGTGCGATCGGAATGTGCCAACGATCCGAAACAGCTGATTAATTCGTTCTTTTTCTTGCCATGAAATATGATCGTTATGAGTTTAAAGAGTACATGCAAGAAAAGGATGGAGAATGAGTTCAGTTAAATAAATGATTGATTGCCTAATATTTTGTTCTATTCAGGCTAATACATATGGAAGAATTAGAGCAAGTTTGCTTGAATCAGAGTAGTCGAATTGACTGTGCGTTACGATCTGCAGCTGAACTGAATAGTGCACTGATAGGTACGGATGCTCATCAACGAATTGTTCTCGAGAATCAACAACAGTTAGATGATTTTCAAAGAAGGTTTGATTTTTACCGTTATTCGTTGCAGCTTCGCATTTGCTCGTGTTTTTTGATCAACAATTTGTTTCGTTGTGCCTCCGAAAAAAGAAACAGATTACTCATTTTTTCATGAGTATAATCGTTTTGTTAATGTTGAAAGATTGATGATATTATTCCCATATCTGTGTGCTTCATTCAGAAATATTCCCATAAATATGTAGATGAATTTCAAAGTTGACATAAAAATAGTGTCTCTATATATCGGAATGGATCCAAAAGTTGTGAGAGAGATGTTTATTGCAGACAATCACGAAATAAGAATCGAATTGAGGAAAATATCGATTCATGGCGAAGTAAGATAGCGATGCACGAAGGGATCCGTAAGGGAATGTCTGATATTTTAGATTGGTTGAATGAAAAAAAGCAATTAGCCTCGCCATGTCCATTGCCCCTTTCAACTGAGAAACTTTCTGAAATGGTTGGTTGACCATTGTGTTGTCTTCTCTGCTTGTAATAAGTTTTTTTCATTCATACCGTTTCCTCACTCAAAAAGATTGAACGCTAATAATGTTCGTATTCGATCGTGGAGAGAAGGATGATAATCGTATTTCATTGCACTTAGTGTGATAAAGTAGTCAAGCAAGCGTAAAGTTGACGATTGATTTAGTCGAAGTATCAAAATTATGTTAAGGTAAAAAGCAACAAATTTATACTTGTCAACTAAAGTTGTTTTAAGAGGCGAGAGAATGAATTTTTACTACGCGAATTGCAATCCCGACAAAAACTGCTCACTGAATTGGGCAGTGAAATTTCGAGAACAGCAGCTGGGAATCCCACTTCAGCAGCGCGTCGAACTTTATTGGAACAGTATGAATGCGCCGAAAAAGATTTCGCTCCACTAGTAGCTGCAACACAGGTATGTTCGTCACTATCTGTTGGGCATGATTGGGTAAAGTTGAAAAGAGTGTACATCGTAGTTACTGATTACAGACTCGACAAGAAGCGATAAACGATTTGAATGGAGCAATGATGCGTTTTAGTGATGCTGAAAAAGTATTCAATGAGAAATTGATGGCAGTTGGTGAACAGCTCACATATCTGACATCAAATGATGTGGATTCATTGAATGAAATACGTGAACAGTTGACTGCAATCCAAAATGATGACTGGAAAATTATTGAAAAAGAACATGATTATATTATGGTTGTTCCGCATGTAGCAGAAACTGACACGCTAAATCAAAGTGTAAATCATTCATTTCAACTTGCTTGTTTTTTATTCGATTCTTAATTGTAAGGATTGTAGAAGTCAGTCGATTGGTTTGTTTTCTTTTCAGATCAATAAAATGGAGCAAGCACTGAATAAGATGTCGACTAGAGTCGATGAACTGATCAGTCAAAGTGAAGCACTCAATACACAGAGGAAAACATTCAATGAATCGTATGCAGAAATCGTCACATGGTTAGAGGCCATTGAAAGCAATGCGCAAGGTCTGTTTAAATTTTCCATTAATATTGTAATGAACTGACAAGTTTGTTTCCTTCCCGGAGAGTTATCGTTTGAACTGAATAATAAGTAAACTAAAAATATTAATGAGTTGCCGTTTTCGTATCAATGTTGGTAAAATGAAATTTGTTCATTTCGTTTCCAGATCTGAATACACTCTCGCTGAACCCGGTTGAATTAGCCAATCAGCGAAATGCTTGTTCAATGTTACAGTCTGAGCATCAAGAACACCGGCCTCAGTTAGAACATCTTGAAGATCTTGGCTCAAAACTTGTCGAAATTGAAACTTTAGTAAGGTACGTCTCAATGCGACAATTTATTTGTCAAATGTTGAAAGTTTAAGAAAGTATCCATGCAGTTCAACCTTGATTTGTATACCATTTGAGTTTCGCCTAAAATCGCCAGTGATATATATCTATGTATGCTCATAAATTTAATCATTTATGACTGTAATCAGTTGAAAGTTGTTCTTGATGAACCGAACCGCCTAAATGTATTTGTGTATTTACTGCCCGTAAAAGAAAAAATCTCCCATTCACAAGAAAATTCCGTTATCCATTTCATGTTCAATCGCTAATTGATTTTTTACCATATTCAAGAATGAAATCACGGAGTGGCGTTAATACAAAATCAGACGAGACGCAAAGTACGATCCGTGAATTAAATGTTATTCGACAGCGTTATGACACAGTCGGTAGTTTGTTGAAGTCGAGGAGTGAGAAAATCATTTCGATTAGTGAAAAATTAGCGGATTGGGACTTATCAAGAGATGCGCTCTCAAGATGGGTAATTAATGAAACGAAACGACTGGTTAGTTGTTGATCGGTTTTTATTTCGTTGTTCTTTAGGGTAGGACAATTCTTTCAAACTGATAAGTATTATTGATTCTTATTATAGTAAGACATCTATTCGTTATAATAAGCTGGTTCGGTAATTCAGTGTTGTTACAGGAAACGGAATGTCCGGTGGCGTTAAGCCATGAAGACATTTCTTCGAATATTTCAAAAGCTGATCGCGTTGAGAAGCTATATCACAAAGAAAAACAACCTCAGATGATGGAGGTACGTGGAAAAGCTCGTCATTTATTGAACGATATGTCAATACCTGGAGCCGAAGAAGTTCAAAATGCACAAACAGCTCTCGAGAAGGAATGGCAAACATTGGCTGATACAATCAATACTGCAAAAGAGAGAACTGAATCATCTAAAAAGCTCATTCAAGGTTCTTTTAATCGTGTTTCTTTCTGTGAACTATTAGACATTGCATTCTCGTCGTTATTCTTTTTTTTCTAATCAGTGGTCAATAATGGTATCATTCAGAAGCTGTTGGAGGAATGATTGTCAAATTGACCAAGAATCGAAAAGCCAGTATGAACAAGTCTGTGTAAGTAGATATTAAATGTCTTCCAGGTTGTGAAGATTTGGATAAATGGTTGAAGCAAAAAGAACGTTTAACGTCAGTGATCGGTACGATTAATATCGATCCAAAAGTGATCAACAATCAATTAATACAAATCGAAGTGAGTTTAAACTCTCTGCAGATGCAATAATTTCCTGAAGAATGGTGTTTGCGAAAAGATTTCAGTTCTCAGTCGAACTGCATTCTTAAACTGTTATCATTATATTCATTATTTTGATTGATATTCAGTTACTCGACTCCGAAATGGATGACCAAAATGGCAATCGAACAAAAATCAATGAATTAGCACATGACCTCATCACAAATTCATCATCACAATCAAATAGTCAAGAAATAGTTGCAATGGTTTATCTTTTAATCTTATTTGATTCAGTTAATTCTTATGATTGTGGAGTTTGAAGTGAATTATGTTTTTTAGCCAGTTCTCCATTCAATTGAAATTATTGCTTTATGGTATTCAAAGTCATATTTGTTTGAGAATTATTCAACAAATGTTGCAGATGGATGCGTTGAATCTCCGTTGGATAGCTTTTCAAGAGGGTTTAGAGTCGAAAAAGGGAAATTTATTGAAGGCCAAGGAATCGAGTATGCAGTTCTCGAATTTCCAGCGAGATATTAGGTTAGATGGTTCTCTTCTCTCCCTTTTTTACTCTTCGTTTCACATCGATTAAATTTTTCCTAATTGTGCTAATCGATATTGACTATTAGGCTGAAGTGGAAACGAAATTATAATTACTCCGTAAGAATCAATCAAAGTATTAAGTGAAGACTGTTTTATTTCACTATATTTTAGAAACGCATTATTGGGAATAGCCGAAGAAGTTGAAGAAGTGAGTAGAAATCCGTTGAGAAACGATACTGAATTCGAAGAGCGTTTCACCAAATTGGATTCTTTACAAACGAGAGCTCTTGAGGCAAATACTAAAGTGGATGATCTGAAAAAATTAGCTGAAAATATTTGCGAAGTGGTGGACGATCCAGCTTTACAAAGTGATATCCGAGAACAACTTAACATCACGTCACAATCCACCCGAGAATTGAATCGAAAAATTGGTTTGTTCGCTTATTTTATTACTGTTTCCTTGCTTGACACTCATCTATAAGTGATCTCGGTATTCGCATGATTTCCGTTGAGCGATTATGCAGCTCCGTATATGAATGTGATGATAATTATGCGAATTTGGTTGTAGAGAGTTTAAAGAGTGCGGCGATGAGTGCAAAAGCTGAAGAAGGACAAACCGTTAAGGAGACTGAAAATTTACTGAAGTGGATGAAAGATATGAAAGGACAGTTATCTGATATTGGATCAATATCAGCTGATCCACGCGCACTTAGTGAGCAAAGTAAGCAGATCGATGAAATCTACCGAAATGTGTTGGATAAAGAGGGCGATATCGCACTTCTGAGGTGACCTGACCTGACTCATTTTATTCGTATTTCATCAGAAGCATTTGTTGGTTATTCACTTGTCTACATTAGTTCCCACTTTGTTTCGCTTAAATACATCTATTATTAATCGGAAATGTTTTGATGAGCCGATTGAAGTTGGAAGTAGAAAAAGAAGAACCGTCCGGAAAATACTGATAATTGCAGAGCTAAATTGGGCGAACAGTTACGAAAAACACCAAACGCACAAGTGAAATTGAATATGGATATGTTGAACGCTGAATGGAATCCACTGTTGAATGATGTGAAAGCGAAACGTGCAAATGTTGAACGTATTAATGATTTGGTTGAACAGTTAAATGCATCACTTGAATCTTTCGAAACAAGAACGGAACAGAATAAAAACACACTTGAAAAACTTTCAAACGATAACGTCAGTCATTCAGAGCAATTCATTTCTTTCATTATTGTCCGTTCTTCTCTTATTTTATACCAATAATTCTTTCAAGCTGTTTATGTTTAAAAAATTGATATGTTATGTCTTAAAGATTTTTATTTTTCTAACTACTAGCTATTTAAAGGAAGATGATCCGCTGGCTGCAAGAGAAATTGAAAAGCGATTAGAACGACAGCATGGTGAATTGAATGCGTTGGAAAGTCTTTTGAATAAATTGCAAGATATTTCGTCAGGACCGTCAATAAATCAGTTGAAAAGGAGAGTTGAAAACGCATTTGGCGATTGGGATCAGCTGTCGAAAGACGTTCGAAATACGGCCAATAAATCGCAGCATAAGGTTGGTTGAAACTGAATTTGTTTTCCGCATTTTTAACGGTATTAGAATTGTTTCATTACATAATGATAGCAGTGATATTAATTATAATAAAATTGAAATTATGGTAAATTCAGTAACCAAAATAAAATGGGACAGGAAATGTATTCAACTATTAAGATAGTCAAATTTTCATTAAATTATTTCCTCAGCATTTCTTGCTGCCTGCTGATATATTTGTTGGATTAATCAAAAACTACCAGGAGAAAATGATGTATTCGAATAAAAGGTTAGTAGAAATCATTCGTGCAGACTTGCATACACATCAAATTGTGTCTACGTGTTAAATGTTCTTACAAATATCAATGAATACTTCGAAGAAATCAGCGTGGCTCTAGTGATTGCATTGACCATCTTCCTGAAAAGCTCTGGGTTATATTAGAGTGATAATAATTTATAGAAAGATGTACGATCGCGTTTCAATAAATACAAAGAGGATGCCATGATGCTGTTGAATACCACTAAAGATTCATGCAGTATGGCTAATATTGATTCGACAACGGCTATTACGGGTTCTGTTGTATCAATGACAAAAGAAGATTTATCAAAAGGTTTTTTGTTGTGATGTTCATCATGAAATTTTTCCTTTTGCCACTTTTTGCTATTTGATGATGTTTAATCGGTTAAATTAACGGAATGAATTTGGTTGGAGTATTACCAGTTAGCCTCAGGTGGAAACTTGTCCAATTTTCTGTGTTTAAATTTTGTTGATAAATTGAAGAATGATTCCTTGCAGCATTATCTGAATTAGAAAACAACTGGCAACGACAGCATCGAGAGTTGACTTCAACAATGAAAGAACTTCAAAGTATTGTCGATGAAGATGAGGCAGAAACTCTCGAACAAATGATGCGAGAATTGGATTTGGAATATAATCAGATCAAAAATGGAATACATAGTCAACTTGATGAACTGAAGGAAAAAGATGAAATTGTCAGTAATATGTGCGGAAAGATTGATTCGCTTAACAATGATATTTGTCAAATCAGTCAGGTACTTATTTGCTATTTAGGAGTTATAAAATGAGGAAAACTGAATTGTCAAATTGAAATGAATTTGTAACCGTAGAGTGTTAGTGAATGTTTTGAATTTTATTCCTACTAAGGGTTTTCAGGTTGAATTGGCACCGATAGGGTGCGAGTTAAGTGACCTCGGACTTCAAAAGGAACATTGTAATCAAACTTTGAGCGATCTGAATGAAAAAGAAGAAGAAGCAGAAAGATTAGCGAATGAATGGAAAGAATTGTGTGAAAGTGATAGTGCCTTCTCGAATATAAATGGCTCTGGAGCAGTTGTACAGCGTTTGGCTGATCTGAATGAGCAGTTGAATAAAGCTCGTATTGCAGTCACACAACGCAAGAGGACTATATCGAGTACTGAACAAGCAGTGAACGATGTTCATAAGTACGTCTTTTAACTGAGCATCTTTTACCGTTTGTTTCGTGCGCTTTTACATGTTTTTATGAATGTATTTTTGAGGGAAATGAGAGCAACATATGGCGATTTGGATGAGATAATTGCTGATCAAACGTTGCTTGAGCCAGTTCGATCCGAACTGGATGAGCTTAGAGCACAGCAAGAAAGGATGCGTGTATTCCGCGAGAAATTAAGACCTGTGGGACAACGAGTGGAACAAGCGATCGCGAACTGTGAAAATTTGATAAGGAATGCTGATAAAGGAATTAATACGGCATCTTTGGTGTGTAGCCATTATTGTTATTTTTATTACCATTACCAATATCGTTATTCATTATTAATGCTCTTGTTGTTATGCTTATTCGTGTGATTATTCCTATTGTTGTTGTTATCGCCTTTTAGGAAAGTGAACGAAAAAAACTAATTGATGTTTGGAGTGAGATCAAGGATCGTATTGTGGATCGTGAAAAGCAGCTGTGTAGTTCAATGCAAGAATTGGGTAGTTATTCAGATGCTCATAATGCATTAATTGTATGGTTACAAGATACCGAAGAATCACTAGCGAATCAGCGACCACCATCGATTGAACACAAAGTCGTTAAGGAACAAACACGTGCGAATGATATTCTTTTGAAGCATATTGATGAGAAACAGCAGAGGTATTGTTCGTTTATGTTCACACGCATTCATTCGTTGTTTATTTTTCGAGTACAAGTGACGACTGATTCTTTGATTAATGAATAATTATTTCATAATTATGTAAACGATATCATTGAATCTCAGCGTAAGATTTTATGTCACGAAAACGACTGACGATTATCGTTTTTAATTTTGCTGTGATTTGCTATCATGCAACCACGAACTGTAGCAGTCATTGCTAGTCACTGTCAAACTTCATAGCAATCAAGCCAACTTTAGAAATGGGCTTTTTTGATCTTTTGTATTTCAACAGTACTCTTGTTCATTGTTATTATCGTATTTTCAAGAACGTAGTGCTTTACAGTCAACAAATTCGTGTGTCTGAACAATGTTTTATTCCAATGGATCATGTAACTCAGTTCCAACATCAATTGTTTTCAAGCGTTTATCATAGAGTGCGAGGAAATTGAAGGGAGTATTTTGGGATGGATAAAAATTAATTTTTGCAGTGTCGACAATTTCAAAGGAATGATCGATAAAGTCAGCACATTGGCCAATGATGATGACCATCGTCTTGCGCTGAAACGAACTTCTGATAATGTATCACAAAGGTAGATAGATCAATTGATGATTTTTAAACATTGATGATTTTGAGCTTGACAGTAGTAATAATGATGATAGCAGTGAGACTGATCAAAATTATGCAGCGGAACTTCAATTTGCAGTGCAGATTTCGACAATAATTTTATTCGGAAAAAACACTGATACATGGCAATTTCCATTCAAATTAAAGAATGCACATTTTTTGATCCTTTTCACAAAGCATCACGAAGCCGCGCAGATTACCACTCTATCTGAACGAGCGGACACTGTGCATATCCGTGTTGTAGATGGATGCACTAGCGCATGATCATCTGTGATCAATCCGACAACTAGACGACTTGATAATCTTAGGCGTGTAGGAGAAGATATACAGATCTTGTTTGAATTTTGTCGATGAACGCTTTTCTGATATATTACATAATGAAAATAGTCATACTTACACTATCCGCGTAAATTTACACTCTCAAGAAATGATTCAGTTGAATCGGATTAATTCCCTCTCGACTGGCTTCTTTGCGGAATGCTTATCAGGCTGCAAATGTTTCGGGTTACGATTAAACACATTTTGCACGTAGACCACTGCGATGTGTTGTTGTTTTCAGTGCAGAACAGTGAACACTTTCATGATGAGTTACTATCATGATTATCTGCATAGACATGTTGATTTATACTTTTAAGATATCACTCTCTTGTGGAAAACGCGTATGCTCGGAGAGCACGTCTTCATGAGGCGTTAGTATTGGCCGAGCAATGGTCACAGAGTGCGATACCCTTACGAATATGGCTTGATACAACTGAAAGGTCATTGCAACAGCTCGGTAAAATACCAACCGATAAGGAAAAATTACAGCAGCAGATAAATGCACATCAGGTTGTCGTTCTTTTCAATTAATTTTGACTTGGTTGTCACATTGCTGGCCAATAAACATTCAATTTGAGTATTGTATGATTAGTGTAAATTTCATTTCAGTCGTTGGCTTTAGCTATCATGGCAGCATTTAGTTTAGTCATTAGCAGTCTGCAATATTTCTTGATTATACTTGTTCGTTTATAGGTTCTACAAGAAGACATTAACGCTAAAAAGTGGGAATTTGATCAACTTGTTGAACTCTGTCCTAGACTTGCTGAATTGACATCTGTCGAAGAGGCAGCGGAATTAGATTCAGCACTCCATTCGCTCACCTCAAAATATGATAATATTGTTAGTCGAGCTAACGATTGTGGTACCTCATTGCAACAGGTTTATAGCCCTTAATTTTGTTCATTCTATTCAAAAGTTTTGATAAAAGTCCGATTATCCGGTACATCATCGATTTAAATATATTGTTAGCAAACAAAAAGCAAATTTTTCCGTTTTCTTTATTATCATTGAAAAATTTTCCATTCAGTGTTGATTGTTTTACATATTGCTAAATAGCAAAAGACATACTCGAAAGTATTTTTAGATGGATGAAGAGATCGGATCGTTTTTGGAGCACATAAATGAACTTAGTGAATGGTTGGATCACATTGAAAAGGATATCTACGAACTCAACGATATTTCAATTTATCCAGAAGAATTAATTGATCAGAGTTCTCTTCTCACAGAGGTAAAATCGAACTGCAAGAACACTTTGTTGATGAAAGTGCTCGTTCTTTGCAATGAAAATTTATATTATGAACAATTTGGTCACGTTTAATTCATTTTGCATCGATTGCTATGTTTTTAAATTGTATTTGTCTCACTGTTTAGACAAAGAATAAATATATTTAAGTTGGCAATGGGTGTAACTCAACAAGAAGCACTAGTGTCAACAGTGGTGGAAGATGGTCGTGAACTGTGTCGTCAAACGACCGGTGATGAAGCGATTGCATTACAAAGTCGTATTGAAGCACTTCGAACACGATATTCACAAGTTGCTTCTGTGACCGATTCAAAAATTGCAACACTTAGTGAAGCATTACCATTATCAGAACGTTTTCATGAAGGTTGTGAAAATGTGCAACAATGGATGGATGCTGTCGAGCAAGACCTGCAAAACATTGATCAGGTTTGTAGATATTCAACCAAATTTATATTTAGACAATTTGTTTCGATATTTCAAGTCTTTGTTCTTTTTAAAATATCTATTATATTATATCTCAGAAAAAACTGTAGATTTTTCAAGTTTCAATTTTACTTTTGTAATGAAAATATCCGAAGAAAAGTGTCTGAATCCAGTTTTGTTGAAACCTCATAATCCCATGCAAATTATCAATATACAACTGTATTTATATTTTAAAATTGCCTATAGTGATTAATCAACTCATTCAGAATCGTAGCAAGTCATACGTCAATGACCAGATGTTTTATTTCTGGGAAATGAATTGTTTCTGATGGTTGAAGATGATTGATGGAAATGGTTCGTAACTTTAGGTACCACTAGAGGCACAGTCGGCTTTAATAGCACAAATGGAAGACGATCTAGGAAAATGGAGAGTTGATGTAGACGAAATCAATAGCATTTCAAAGCAGTTGCAGGAGCTGAGGAACGGTCAACGTGCTAATGATTTAGACGAACAAACTGACGACTTGAATCTGAGATTCAATTTATTGGATGAGAAGGTTAAGAGATAAATTATTAGACTGATTGCAGTTTCAATTATTATCATTGTTATTTCGCCAGAATTGCTCATCGAAGTGTTCTTTGGAAAAGGTTCTCCTCCCCTTCTGAAACTGATTTAGTTATTATATTCAGATTTATCCACTCGAGCGGTGCGGCGCTTTTTGTGTCATCTGATGCACTATACTTTTTATATTGCTCTCTGTTGATTTATTCAAGCAGTCATTATGAACAATTAATGTTTTTGTCATCATTTAGTTGACTCGAAAGGCTGAAAAGTTGACTTCGGCCGAGAGACAAACTCGTCAAGTATTGGATGAATTGGATTATCTGAATGAATGGTTTACAGATGCAAATGAACGCTTAATGAAAGTAATATAATTCGTTATTTACTGTCACTATGAAATTGTTTTTGAAGGTGAAAGCTGCTGGGCATATTTTATTCTGAAATTCTAGAACGATAAGTTAATGATGATTGATTATGGATAATGAGCAGAAATATTCATATTTATTTCTTATGGCGTAGAATGCAAATATTTAAGGCATCAGCACCAGCTGTGGATCCGGATTACGTGATGAAACAGTTGAAGAATCAGAAACAAATGAATGAAGATATAGCGGTAATGAAGTCACGTTTACGAGATGCAGTAACGGACGCACAAAAAGTTACTCGTGCTTTGGGTGATGAGGCTAATGGACAGGACGCTCTTCTTGCTGCCAAAATTCAGGTAGATGATCTATGTGAAAATTTATTCCTCATTTTTTTGCACATATTGATTTTGTACTGTGCCTAATACTTTAATACATTAGTTAAGAACTTTTCAAAACTGAAACGAAACAATCTCATTGAATTTACACACATATTAAAGTCGATGATATGTACAAATATTAGTGCTAGGCGATAAGTACTGTAAGTATGTGAGGTTGTTTAAACGAGATTTTCAAAGTGCATTTGTTTATTTCTAGTTTACTTTATCGCCAATGAAAGATTCAATTAGCCAGAATACCTTTTCTTTCACATCCTGGATGTAATAAGAATCCTTTGAGGTTGCAACGTCATCTCATTCTGCGTTGTAAATTTCCGATTTTTCGCCCACTAATATCCTGAACCATTAGTTTTTTATATTCTATTCAACCCTCACTCAGATCCAACGTTCGCTTTCTCTAATCATTTTTGCATGATCTTCTAAAATCTTTATCCTTAATTCTCGTTTCAGCCTTGTCGCAAGTTGTCAACAGCTGTTGCTCAGATGGGTGAAGATCGTTTAGGAGAACTGGAGCAAGCATTGGCGTTATGTCAAGAAGTTGATCAATCATTCGGTGAATTGCACAGTTGGTTAGAAAAAATGGAGTATGAACGGGATAATTGTCCATCAATATCTATTGGAAATCAGCGAGATCAACTCATCAAACAACAAGCTCATAATGCGGTTGCGTTCTCATATTTTTATCGACTTTTGAATTTCAAATTCGTGTTTCTTTTCTTTTGTGTTCATTAACTCGTCGCTGTTAGAAACAATGATTCTGAAAGTACCAGGTTCGATGATACACTTCTCAACGTTTTGAGCCGTTTAAAGTATTATCATAGTAAGGTAAAGTTTTGTTCGACAACAAATAAAGATAAGAACTGTTCAGGAGTTACAACATTCAATACAAGCTCAGCGGCCTTTAATGGATCGTTTCATAAGAAATGTGAACGCATTACGCGAATTATGTGACTCTGAAGATTCGGCTCAACTGGAGAAAATTGTTGAAAGTATAGAGGATCGATTTGAAGCAATTCGCGAAGCAATCAAGCAACGCGCTGATGCTCTTGAAACTGCTCTCGAACACAGCAGTCAGTTCACTGATCGCTTGGACATCATACTTGCCAACCTCGATGGTGCAGCTGCACAGGTGAAATTATCATTTCTACCTTTCGTTTTTTTCATTATTATGCAAATTTTGTTTATTGTTATGCAAGCATTTTTAACACTTTTAACATTTATCCTTATCAAACCTATGCTAATTTCGTTTCTTGACGTAGCATTTCTATAATTTTTGCTGATGTAGCATTATGTTCTGAGTTTTGTGGAATTTATTTGACTATTTTTGTTTGTATCGTTATTGTACCCCGTCGAGAAGTGAAGCCTTCCATCTGTAAGAAATTCTGTGTAGCCCTTATATATTTTTTTAAAAAATGAAATGTATGAAAGTGTTCGACTTGCTACGTATCTTTTAGGTTCGACATCCTGATCCTGTTCCAGCAGAACCAGATCGTATCAAGATGCAGCTGGGTGATATCATGGCTCTAAAAGAAGAATTAAAAAGTAAAGAAGGTTTATTAAAGTCGGTTAAGGAATATGCTCAAGAAATTTTGCAAGAAGCCAATCCAGAAGATCATGCAACTGAAGGTAATCTACTTTTGGTTTTTGATTATTTTTGTTAATCATGAAGATTTTTAGTTGATATAGCCTATCAGTTACTTTTTCAATAGAGTTGCCACTCTTAAAATTGTATAATTATAATTAGAGTGTAATTTTCTCTATCTGTTCCATAATATTCTTGATCCTTTCGTGAGAAATTGCTACTGAATTTGAAATGTTCATCTTTTGTAGATATCAAAGCGAAATTGGAAGTACTGGATGCGTTGTGGAAAGAACTGAATGAAGGAGCTTCAGCAATGGAGCTTCGACTTGGAGATACTTTGAAGAAGGCAGAGCGATTTTGGGCCGAACTAGAAAATTGTCAGAAAGCTCTTGAAGAATTACGTGCTAGAATTGATGATATTCAACCAGCGATAGGACAGCTTGAATTAATTGAAGAACAGAAAACTCAATTGAGGGTATTGTTTTGAGATTCTTCATGAGTTTTATGTTTTCATTAGAACGAAAGACTCGAATTGCATCATTTCATATTCGATTACTGTATTAAATGTTTCAATAAGTCGCACTTTGATTATTTTAAGACACTTCGCGTCATCTTTACGGAGAAGTATTTCAGGCATTCAATGCGGATTTAACGGCCACGGAGCCGTTAATGAGTGACTTAAGAGATGCGGGACGTGAGCTATGTCAAATTGTTGCTGATGAAGGCAAAGCGCATGTTGAACAGCAAATTGGCATGGTTGAAGATAGTTTTGCAACTATCACAGAGATTTTCGCTCGAAAGTGAGCTGAAATGAATGTTTTTTTTTCAAATACTTTGGAAAGAACGAATTCAATTGTAAAATCCTCTTAATCATTCCAACGCTTCGATTGCTCCATCACCCGTTTTGAGAACACTATAGGGCCTTATGGTTTTTCAGTATGATATCGAATATTGTATCTTATTCAAAAGCGTATCAGCTGATGTTACACGAATTTAAAACTGTGCAAATGTTGTGCATCAGCATAATGAATTTATGCAGTTTCGTAGATAACTAATCCATTTGTTATTTTAATCGCTTCAGTCATTATGTTGTGATCTAAGATTTGTTGTTTGTTTAAGAAATGTTGATCTGATTGATTCGATGGAAAAAGCAATGAACTTCCATAACTTATTCTCGGAACTGGAACGTTGGTTAGGTGAAACTGAGAATACAGTCTATGCATTAGCACCGATTTCAAGTGATTCACCTGAAACAATACAAAAAGAGGTTAATATTTGAACAGATAATTTCGATTAGTGATAGCGACAACGAAGGAGTGAAGATGAAATTAGCTGTTAATTTTAATTCATAATCCCATCGAACTTTTTTGTAATTCCGAAACGCTTCCATTGCAGCTAGGATCTCTTGAAGAGTTGCGTTCAACATTAGATGAGAAGGCTATAAGGAAAGAAGAACTGAATCAAATGTGTTCAAATCTTTGCATTGGTATTGATTCGAATCAGTCATCTGCTCTACGTGCACCAATCAGTGATCTCAATTCACGATGGAATCGAGTTTGTTTTAATCGTATTATTTTGCCGAGTGATTAAATATTTTTACATCGCTCAGACGATTTATTCTGATTCGCTACTCTTGTATTTATATCCTTTCAGCTGTACGCATTTCTGAATGAGCGTCAACAACGAATGGAACGTACTTTGTTGGAGATGGGTCAATTTTCACAAACATATGATCAACTTATGGGATGGATTGAAAAAACAGAGCGTGTTCTTAACGAGGTCTTTCATTTATTACCACATTCGATAATTTATCATTCACGTTTGTTGACTAAAAACCAGTCTTCTGTGATAACGAGAACCCACGATTATTAGTCAATAGCCGTGAACAAGATCATTTCCGAAGTTTACCGTTGAACGTGCTGATAACACCAACATCTGATAATGCTAACAATGGTATGACTGATAACAATCGCACTGAAAGCCAAGCGATATTTTCAGATAAATACGCGTCCTACGAACGTGAAAGAAGTGGAGATTGAGGTTTGTAAGCATAAAGTGATCCAGAACGATGTGTTGATGCACGAAGCAAGTATCGATGCGGTACGAGCTGCGGCAAAACGCATCATTAGTATTGATCCGCAGTCAACAGCAGCAACGCAGCCTAAGATTGACGATTTGAATGCGAGATGGCATATACTCGTTGACAAACTGGAGGATGTTTGGGATCAGGTTGATTTTTGTTATTGCCTTATCGTTCTGGAACCTAATTTTGTGAGGTGTTCGAACTAGTTTATTATTTGTTGTATTTCTTGTTTGGAAAATTCGGTAATCAGTGACTGTATTTAGCTATATTTAAAATTTTCTTGTTTCAGTTAACTGAAGCTCGAGAAGCAACCGAGAATCTAGGAGCTGAAATGGATAAGTGGGCTTTGTGGTTGCAAGATAAAGAATTTGATTTGTCGTCCAAAAGGCCGTGTGGAGGGCTTCCAGAAACTGCGCATGCACAACTGGATGACTTCCTCGTTTTCAAAGTAAGTATTGTTAACGCCGCCATCAATATTTGTTGAACTTTCATCATTCGATAGTTCCTCATGTGAACTACGATGTTCGAATACGTTACACTCAGTGTTCGAATAATATTCTCGATTGGTGCCCGGACAATCTGCCTAAAGGCGTTTTGCCTAAGGACAGTTTGCTTAAAGAAACACTGCCTAACGGACAGTTTGCCTAAGGAAGGTTTGCCTATTAGGCAAAATATCCATCAAAAAACTGTCCGTTAGACAAACTTTCCTTAGGCAAAACGTCTTTAGGCAGATTGTCCGATCACATTCTCGGTTGTACCAATGATTTTATTTCAGGCAGAAATCGAGCAGAATCGTCCCGAATTGGAAGCACATTTAGAGGCCAGCGCCAAATATCTGTCGGAAAATGTTGGTAATAAAGATACGTGGGTGGCGCAGCGTGCAGCTCAGTTGAAAAAAAAATGGTCTCAGGTCTGTGCTTTACGTGCGCAATTCAATTTCAGTTTTCGTTTTGATCACGTCTATTTCATACCTACTTAGATATACGGCATATTGCCTTTCTAACATATTCTACTAATTAATAATTTAGTTCAGATCAGTGATAATTATTTCAGCAAGAGCTGTAATGAAAAATGTTTCTGAAAGCAATAGAAAAATCAGTTAAATGAGTCCTATTTGATTAACCCTAATATGAACTTATGTTTGGATTATTTCAAAGAAAACTTTTAAGCTCTTAAAAATTTTTCGGAGCCTACGACGTGATTTGATATTGAAAATATTTCATATTGATGATGTGAATAAGAAATGTGGTTTCCTTTCTTCCCAGTCGCAATTGTAGAGGATTTCGTGTTTCAGGTTCAAGAAAAGATGGTAGACAAAGAGCATATGCTGAGAATAGCACTCGCAGATGCGGAGCAGCTACATTCAGCGATGAATGAAATGACAGATTGGTTGAAAAATGCCGATAGAAAACTAAATACTTTAGAACCAATCTCGAGGATGCCAGATGTTCTCGAAAAGCAAGTGACCGCACACGCAGAATTCATATCTGAGGTATTTCTTATCTTTTGATTCAATCAGTCACATGAACGGATTCAATTTGCCTTCAGGTAGCTTTACATCGTGAGTTAATGAACGAGATGAACAACGTTGGCACAAGGCTGCAGTATCAATGTGAGAAGAAAGATGCGATTCCAATCAAAAACTTCCTTGTTACTGCTAAACATCGTTTCGATAAAATCGCTTCAAGATCATCAGATCGTCGGAAACAACTTGACGATATTTTCCAGCTGGCTCGTTCATTTTTTGATATGCATGCACAGCTCAGCGATTGGATTGAGTCGAGTAAAAAGTGGCTTGAAGAGCAATCCGTGCAGGTTTGTGAGCGATTTCTGTTGTTATCCTTCAGTACAAACATGGTTTTGTTTATTTGAAGCTAAGTGTTTGAGGATACTTCATAGCATCTGAGTAACTGTAACCTCACAGTCATTTTTATAATGTATTAGTTGTTCATTATTGCAGACAACATTCAGCGAACGAATGCGTGATGATTTGGATCATCATAAAGATTTTCAACGAGAATTTGCGGGCCGTCAGCCGATGTTTGATACAACGTACAGGCGTGGTAAGTCACTCATAGAGCACGCATCAAAAAATGAAGCGGCGACAATTACTAAACTCAACGAGCGACTAAGGGAGCAATGGACTGAATTATGCCACTTATCAGTTGAAAAGTATGTCCTAATATATTCGTATTTTTGTTCACTACTCGTATTCCGCTCTTGTTTTTTTTGTTTTCTAATGATTATCCAAGTATTGGATATCAATGTTCTGATTTGTTTCTTCAACTGTTGATCATTTAATCATCATTTTGAACATTTTCCTGGTTTTAATTTAGTTGCTCTATTTTCATTTAAGTTCATTCATGCAGCGATGAGTGTCACAATAGTGAGCGTAGTAAGTGTGAATACTGTATAAATTGATGTTATCCATTCAGGCAGCGGAAGATAGAAGATGCCTTATTGGCATGTGGTCAGTTCGATGAAGCATTGTCATCATTACGAGAATGGCTTGAAAAAGAATTACCATCTTTGGAGGAGAGTGAAAATGAACCAGTGCACGGTGACTTAGATACTGTAAATCAATTAAATGAAAAGCATCAGTTGCTTTTGAATGGTATTGAATCACAGCGAGCATCATTAGAATCTGTAAGACAACATGCCGATCAGGTATCTACTGTTTCATTTTTTGTTGCCATCTTATTGAATTTTTCGCCTCATCATCACCTGCACTCAGCATGAATATGTTGTATTTAAAATTTTTGATTTCTGCGTTTTATTTTCAACTAGTGTGTTGCGAGGAACAGGGAATTTCGATTACCTCGTCGCCGATTCCTCGTCTCCGACTTTTCTCGAGCCAGCTGCAGTTTTGAGCTCCTGACTGCGAAATTTCGTCCTCGACTTTGTTCGGTCCCCGCAACGCATTACTTTCAACTGAATGAACATTACCAACTGTTCATGGGCCAGCAGTGGTCGTGAATTGTGTATAATCGGACTAATATCAATAAAATTATAGATGCTAAATCGTAATGAAAATGAGAATGAAACAGTGAGTGGATTGCGCGAAAAATTGGATTCTTTGAACGCTGATTGGGAAAAATTAGAATCGTTAGCAAAAAAACGTGATGAGCGTTTAAAGGAAGCGCTAAGTGATGCTGAATCTTTCACAAGAGATGCACACAATCTTCTTGAAAAACTTCCACGTATTGAAGCAAGATTGCGTACGAAGGTAGTTTGTGCATAATTTTTGTGAATTCTTTACATTTCTAAAAGTTTTTCTGGAAATCTTCCATGAGCTCATTAAAAAGTATAATTTGAAAAGAAGCGATATTTTAACTGTTGTATGAAATGATAATTGTGAAATATATTGTTTAGTTGACATAATAAGAATTGAAACTAACAATGATCATTTCTGTTTGGAGGGCAAAAGTGAAGAAATCAAAAAGGAAGTTCTCGAACAAATGGATAATGTTGTGCAGTTACGCAAAGAATTGGATGATGAGGAGCCTCGATTAAAATCAATTTTGGAAGCAGGTGAACTGATTCATGCAAAATGTGTTCCTCATGCGAAGCAGCCGGTAAGATGTTGGCTGAAGATACTTCAGACACGCTGGGATGAAATATCACAGGCGATTGATTCAAAGCATGATGAACTTCAAAAGGTTGATTTCATGTTCCATCCAGACTGTGCGTGTTTTTTAGTGTGTTGTGACTATTATTGTATCAAAGTTTCGATTGATTACTATTATTTGATCATTATTACTGCTCTTATACTTAACTCATTCCCATACATCAATTGTTTTTTTTTAGCAATTAACTGGTCTTTATGAACAAGATAAATTGATCGATGAAATGATGAAGTTTGTGTCTTCAAAGAGTGCTGTATTGAAACAATATAATGAGGAAGAACTCCCAGACGATCTTGGATTAATTGAATCGTATGTCTCTATAAATACGCAAACTTTTCAATAAACGTACTTTTGCATATGTATTCATGATGAATTCGTTCTTTTTTTCAATTCGAATTGCTTTTTGAATTGTTCATTTAAAGAGAATGTTCAGGCTGATCAATGATCATGAAAAATTCGAAAGTACACTGCGTGAAAGGCAAACAGATATTGATATAGCCTCAAAAGGTCGTCGCAAAGCATGCTCAGCCGATGAAAATGTCGCATCAAACGCATCGATGAAGAAGTTGGTGATTTGGGAAACTGAATTATTTTTTTAGCAATTATTTAATCGTATCAGATGATATCTTATCTTTTTCGATTATCAACGAATCGTCGAAAAGTTTTCATTGCATTTATTCGTGCGTTCTATCAAGTTTAGTTAACATTCTATGAGAATTCATCAATTTTACCACTTCTTTCAATTGTATAATTTAGCTCCTAACCTTCAGTTTGTAAAATTGGGAATCTGATTCGATTATTGGATTCATGAAGAGAATTCTGCTGAATTTTAATCTTCTATAAACTATTATTACTGCTTTAATTAGCACGTGTTAATTTCCTTGCATTAATGATCGTCGTGCTGCTGTATCATTCAAAATATAATGTTTAAGACGTATGTTAACTATCCGGCATGTAAAAGCAGATCAGTTGTCGGAAAGTTGGAAACGGCTGTGGGTAGACTCGATGGATTACGGTCAGAAATTACAAGCGAAGAAAGCGTATTTGGATGAGGTTCGTGTTTTGTTCATTGATATTGTTGGGGAATTGAAGTTGTGAAACGTTCTAGTAAAGTGTGTTGCAAGAATCAGTTATGTATTGGTCAAATGAGGCATTAAGGCAGATTGATAAGGTGATTGCAAAATTGTAGCTGAAGAGATTGGAATCGTTTACGTTTAATGATTGGCGTGAACGGTATTTGGAGTGGACTGCATCAGGAAAAGCTCGAATATCAGACTTGTTTAGAAGGATTGATAAGAGCGGTACAGGTCGTGTACGGCGATCATCCTTTATAGATGGTATCATGTCTTCAAGTAAGATTTTGAATGAACAATACGCTCAGTCGAGTTTCGTTTCTCTTCTTCTTCATTTATGAACCTATTTTCTTTCAGAGTTTCCGACAACTTACCTTGAAATGATGAAGGTAGCAGATGAATTCGATAAAGGCGATGGTATGATCGTTGCGAAAGAATTTTTGGCAAGACTTCGATCTGATTATGCAAAGGTAATGATTCATGCAGTTTGTTGCCTAAAGTATCAGTGAGAGTGCTGATGAATTAATGGTTACATAATAATTATTATCTCAGCATCAAAATGATATTTCAGAAAAATGTTTTCAAACAGCAGACAGAGGGTGAAAAGATTAATGAAGAAGTGATTCGTCAATCAAAAAAATGCAGTTGTTCAAATCCGTACAAAATACAAAAAGTCAGCGAAGGACATTATCGCGTGAGTATTGTTTGTTGCTATCGTTATTATTGATGAAACAATATATATTTTACAGTTCATGATTAAAGTTCGATGTTACTTTGATTCTATGAAATTTTGAGATGGTTCGAGAGTGTTTGTGTTGGGTAAATAGTATGAATGGATGTTGGGTAAAATTATTTATTTGTTTGCTCGCTCGTTGGTGTAATTATTCTATCGATTAGTCAATATGTTCACTGATTCTTTTGGTGATCCGTATCAGTGATTCATAATTAGTTCATTATCTTGAGGTCTTTGGGAGCATTATTTATCCGGATTACATTATTCATTACATCACATTATCTGAACGAATTACTCAATGATTGATTTCTCGAAATTGTGGGTTTTAGGATGAGAAGGCAATTCGTTTACATGTATGGGTTTTAAGGAATTGTTCAGTTTTTGTTAGCAGCAATCCATTCTCATTTATCCTGCGTTCAATCTTTATTTATGTTGGGTAAAATTATTTATTTGTTTGCTTGACTGTTTGAGTATTGAGTAAATCATGATTAATCAAGCGAATAGGAGTAGATTAGCGGAACGTTGGAATTTGTGAGATCAAAATAGCGATAAACATTTCGTTTGGTGTGTATTCATTCTGTGGTGTAATTTCGTTTTCATTTTGGTGTGTTTTACGTTCCTCTTAGTCGGTTGCTTTATCCAGTCATTTTTTGGTGCATATTCCTCAAAGGGAACAAGTTTTATCTTGCAAATATTATGTTCTTTTGGCAATCCTTTCAATAGTAGAAGGATTCGGGTTTTTATTTGGAATTTTTGGTCGAGCTACATCGTTTATTCATCTTTCTGATGTTGATATTGTTGCATAAAAATTTGTCAGGAACTTTTAAAGCATCCCATTATTCTCACGATGTATTTCATCCTCTCTTCACAGAAACAATTAATTTAACGGTAAATTCCGCTTAGAATTATGACAGTGAATTAAGCAGTATGGATGGTGTATCGCAATAGTTTTCGTTATTCACGTGATTTGAAGTAAAATAACTCCTGTTTCTGTTGTATCTTTTTTGTATTATTGTAATATGATACAGTGAGTAATATAATTATCGTCCTTCATCCCTTTATTTTGTTTGTTATTTGTAGTTCGGTGACACGCAAATCAAACGTATGGTACGAATATTGAGAACAACGGTGATGGTCCGCGTTGGTGGTGGATGGGATCCATTGGATATTTTCCTTCATAATCATGATCCATGTCGAGGTTAATTGTTCACTTTTTCATGTATACATTCAGATTGTCTCATATTAGTCTGCTAAAAAATCAGCTTTGTTCGCATTTAAATTTGAAGTTATCTGTGTGTATTTCGCATGTTTATTCGTTTCGTCGTTTGTTTATTCATTCGTTAGATTTTCAGCAAAAGGACGTACGAACATCGAAATGCAGCGCGGATTCTACAATGACGTTCGTCCAATAGGTGCATATGATACTATGAAAACCTTCGTAAAGTCATCGCGTTCAACGGCAGCAAATCGCGACAGCGCAACAGCTAGTGTCGAATCTCTGTTAGGCGGCTCATCAAGACTCACTTCAACACCTGGCCCAATAACTAAGGTTATAAATGTTTTATTTCACTTATGCGTATTCATCATCATATAATACACTTCATTTTCTGGTTTTCTATTTAATAATTGACTTTTGAGCAATTTATAAATCTCGAAGGCAGATACATGGTAATGATGACTTTAAAATGAAATCAAAATAAATCTTCTCATCCACTACTTTATTTGATTGCTTTGTTCTTGTTTTAATTGAAATGTGATGATATGTTATATATATTAGGTCACGCATAGATTTGTCTGTTTCACCATCTAATTACCTTTGATGGTATATGCCTAGCTGAATGAACGAAGCAATTCTGATTAGTATTCATTGAAATTTCATTATCAAAATTTTCACTTTATTCATTCACCTTTCACCTCTCGATAATGCTCGTTTAGATTCGTGAAAAAACTGAAAGAAGCTTGCCCATGCATATACCAACGGCAAAACGCTCAGTAGGAAACGGTGGCTTTCTTCGTGATACTGCATACGAGGATAATCTTCGAAGAGGTAGTAATGTTACGACAAACGGCTCGTTAATTTTCGATTTCTGAATGCTTTGTTTTCATTGTTCAAACAAGAGGAAAGTTTTCGTTTAGATTTTTCGGTGAAAAATATGCTTGAACAGTTCACAGTACTTTTAAAAATTCAGAATTCGTCCACTAAATGCGAAAAGATTGTTGCAAAATTATTAAAATTCAGATTTACAAGACTAAGAGCTGTTTCGTGTTTATTAGTTTACCATCAGTCTATTCAGTTCTAATTCTATGAAAATATTCGATACTCTAATATCTAATCAATAATCATGTGTTTGTTAACTTGATCTGCTACGAATTGTTCTTTGTGATGAAGCATTACTTCAGAACATAATTTAGCTCATTGATTGTGTTGAAAACAGCGTTTTTCAACCAGGGGTGCGACGTAGTATTCCAGGTGTACGAGATAACGTCCCATTTTTTATGAATTTATGTAGGCGAGGGCAGAGTTCAACGCATTTATGTGTGTAAAGTAGAAGGGATGCATTTTGACGTATATATTGATAAAAAGGCTAAAACGCACTCTCAATAGTGTACACATTTGGAACAGTTGATATACGAGGACATTCAAACTATTATTATGAGGGTTGCGAGGATATTAAAAAATTTCAGCGGTGCAGACGAAAAAATGTTGAGAGCTGCTGTTTTAGACGGACAGTTACCAACAATAATGCATATGCTTGAGTGCATAATGTTTTCTGATAGTCGTTTGATTGATTGTGATCTTAGGTTTCAGTATTATTATTATACGCACGGCCAAGATCATCTAAGGGGAGCGGGCGAATTATAGGAAGTAGCGCTCATATATTGTCAATATTTCTTGTATTTTCTATAGATATAAGCAACGCATCTCATTCCCGAAAAATATACGAGAAGTCTGTAGTGTGAGGAAGAAGTAAAGTTCTAAACGTATTTTGAATCACATTACTTAAAGTTCTCAACTCTGATTAGAATGCACATATGCACGAAAAAAAATACTTGAGTACTGGAAAAACCGTTGAGGCTGGCTACTTAAGATCAGGGAATAACACAATTGGAACTTCAACGAAACATTGAATGTTCTCTGTTGGGTAGAAACAAATTCAGTTTGCAGTTATTAAGCTAGCTGATTGAATATATAAATCTGCATGACCAGCGTTGAAAGCAAAGTATTGCTGCATAAACAAATGACAAATTTTCAGGGGTTGAACACTTTTACTTCCCTCCATGAATACGCGTATGATTATTATTGTGATTATCATTTTAAGACTCAAAAGCAGTACGTCCGAGCCAGTCGTCAAAACCATCAAATAATGGTGATATCAGTGATTTATCACGACCGGGTAGCCGTTGCTCCGAAGCATCCGATAGTTCTGAGCGACCCACTCGAATTCCATCTCTTAGAGGCAAAAAGGGCGTTGGATATCGTGGCTCTCGAGCCAGTCCGAATATGTTCCAGTGATCGAAATAATTTTATCGTATTTCCTCGAAAACATTTAGATTTCTTTTTTTTAAGGTAAATGTAGATTTCCCAGAGCCGGAAAGTACACAGCAATGACTGCTGAATAATTGGATGCCTTTTTCTGTGCCTTTTTTGGGATCGGATCTTTCTCTGTTGAAGTTGCTTTTGGGAATCGTTTGGAACTTTTTTCTCGGAAAAATGACCGATTTATGCAATTTCTTTGCGTATTGTCATGCACGAATTGTATGTATATGAATGCGAAAAGTTGTTTTTCTCTTCACAAGTTCTTTGTACTCCGGAGAGGAGATCTATTGAAGGAAACAATTTTCCAAGGAAATACGGTGTTTAATATTTTCGTTATTCGTAATCTTATCATATTGTTATGTTATTAATTTGTTTGGATGATAATGATTTCATTCTTGTATTATCATGTCTATTTATTTCAAAATTAATGGTTTCTGTTGAATTCACTATCCAATGAAGTCGAATAAATCCATTGATTATTATGCTATGTGCGACTACACTTCTTTTCATGTTGTTATCATAAGTCACAATATAATTATCTCAAAATTACAACAGTGCCGTTCCAATGATATCCAAATTCTGGAATTATTATGATTTTCAGTCGATCGTTCTTATTGTCAGCTGCTGCTTCCGATCTTGAATTAGTGTTCTGTAGGTGAGAATGTTAAACTTAATTTGAAGAAGTACCAAGTGTATGTACAGTGAAAAACAAAAACTTCATAGTGATCGATTTGGACAGGTCGTATCTGTGTGAAGACATTCTTTCTAATCGCATAGATAGTGTCATTTGAAGATCGATTGGTATTCAAGTGAATTGAACTCTTAATTTTGCACTGAAATATTGTTCTGCATTTAAGCCGTTCGTTTTCCTTCTAAAAGAGGACAGTGAGGAATTGATTTGGCGTAAGTACTGCGCAGCATATTTGTCGACTTTCGGTGAAGATGTCTTTAATTTGTTGATGACAAAAGAGTCGTTTTAATGTTGCATCGTTTGATTGAATTTGATAGGTTATCATCTTATGCTGGCACATTTACAAACTAAAATGTTTATATTCACCCGTTTACTGGTACAGTCAGTATCAGTTGTAAGTGATAACATGTGTCATGGGTGCAGTGAGTCGTGCTAAGGAAACATGAATATGACTTAAATTAGCAATAAGTTATCCTTTTCAGTGACTGAAACTCATCATCAATCAACGCTGATTAATTCTGTTATATCGATTCATATTAATTGATTTGATCACGCATTTATTAGGACTTTTTGTAAATGATGACGCATACTGCGGTCGTTTGATGAGGTTGCATAGTTTATTTCGCGTTGAAACTTCATTATAATTCTTATGTTCAAATGGTTAGTGGTGATGACTGCGTTTGTACTGAGTGCAGTTTGACTGCTGCATCAATTTAGTTGCGTTTTCCAGCTCAGTACATTGTTTTTTGAGCATTTTAGTGCTGACTTCATAATCGCAGTTTAACTTGAGAAGTGATATGATGGCGTTTGCTTTAATATGTCGTTTCACTTCCGTTGAATGAAATTGCTAGACTGAAATTATCTCGTAAAGTATGACAACTTGAAGTATTCGATGAAACTATGCAATTTGAAGTGTTCGATAAGTAGCACTGTTCGGATGTGACTGTACCAGTATTTGCTAACAAGGGAAGGTCACGAACTGAACCCAGCGTTTCGGGATGAAATATACATCAAATTATAGAACTCCTCGAGCTGATTACGAATATGCAAAAAATTTTTGCGAAATGCTAAGGGGACGCGAGATATGGCGGGGAAAAGATTTTCGGTGTAGTGAAGTGATGTTCTGACTTTCTCTCTTCCAGAAGTGGCATGGCGCAGCGGGTAGTGCGCTAGCATCAAGCCTGGATGCCTGGTGGTTCTGTTCCCCGCGAACGCGAAACTTTTTTCTTATATATTTCGAACATATTCAAACAACCATGATGTTTTGCTTCACCCCCCCCCCACAACTTCTGTCTTTCTTTGTGGTGAGATTTTTACATATTTTAAAAATTTGACAGCTCCTTTGATTGTTTGTATCTGATCATAATGAGTATGGTTACGCCTTTAGGTTTACCACCCAATGACTCGCGCATATGCTAGACTCCTTGGTCCGTGTTTCAAGACGGGTCGGATAGGTGGTCAACGTTCACACCGAGATGCACGTCTCAAGCGCGTCTGCACCTCATCGTACGATCATAAACCACAGGCGCTCGCATGCGATCACCCAGTAGCCACAACAGTCCGACAAAGCCGACGCACCATAGCGGAGACGTCAACCAGCAACACCCTACAAACGACATGCCTCAGTCAGTGCAGGGTTCCACGCCCGGAGGGAGTGGTCCACTACATCAACGCCAACATGCGTTCGCAAAGCTCTCGGCGCATACCGGAGCAACACACCCATCTAACACCCAACAGCCAGCGACGGCGTTGCCCTCATCGAGGAAGTCAACAACCGCCGAACCGCTAGGCGGATCGGATGAATGCGATCGAGTTTCGTCAACTCTATCCGTTTCAATCTCGGCGGTTTCACGCCCTCTTGAACTCTCTCTTCAAAGTTCTTTGCAACTTTCCCTCACGGTACTTGTTTGCTATCGGTTTCGTGGCCATATTTAGCCTTAGATGAGGTCTACCACCAACTTTGGGCTGCGATCCCAGGCAACCCGACTCCAAGGAGCGACCAACCGATCGTCTCGCCACCCGTACAGGTCTAGCACCTTCTTTGGACTATGGCCCCGCTCAAGGGGACTTTGGGTGCACGAAACGAGCGGACAGCCGCACCTATACGCTACAATTCCAAGCGACCAGTGATCGATGGATTCAGCGCTGGGCTTTTCCCATTTCACTCGCCGTTACTATGGGAATCCTCGTTAGTTTCTTTTCCTCCGCTTAATTATATGCTTAAATTCAGCGGGTAATCACGACTGAGCTGAGGTCAAATAGTATCATTTTTGATCACATAGACGTCCGTCATTCCGTTGCCGTTTCATCAACCAGCCAACTTATCACGTATGCTGGTTGTTGCCCCTATGAAATGGCATACTTGTCACTTTTGTGACCACCAAAAGCACCTCACCTATATACTAGTATT
>JAPYMA010001134.1:0-46986 GCA_035041965.1 Anisakis pegreffii
ATGTACTTCGTTCAGTTACGTACCTTTAGTCGACGAAGGGACATCGCATGTTTTACTTTGTTTTCGCATCGTTCAGGCTTCCTTTTTCAGTTGTGCCACTTCGAACTGTTTTCTGTGAATATTGCGAAACGTTCTTCATAGAATTTCAACTTCATAGAGTTCTCTATGAAGCACAACTGATTTGTTCAAAACATCTAATCAACATGCCTGTGTGATTTTTCGGCACTTGAACTGGCCGACGTATTGTAATGATGAAGATTACAGATTGAGCGACAGTATATCAAATAATGTGTTCTGATTAATGCAGTCAACATAGGATGTTCAATTCTTGTTTGAAAATGTATGCAAAAATAGTAATATGATTAAAAATGACATTTGTAATTCAACAAATTCATTTATTGTTGTATTGGTTGTTGTGACAATGTGAATGAAATATGAGAGGAACATGTTAGTGAAATCATAAGAACACGTTAATGAAAT
The DNA here is from genome assembly GCA_035041965.1 of Anisakis pegreffii. Classification (NCBI taxonomy): domain Eukaryota; kingdom Metazoa; phylum Nematoda; class Chromadorea; order Rhabditida; family Anisakidae; genus Anisakis; species Anisakis pegreffii. Next base: position 481 of record JAPYMA010001134.1, read on the forward strand.
TATGGAACAGCATGAAAATATATTGATAATGTCAGTGATTTACGGAATGTTACGTGAAAATACTACATAATTATTCATTTTGCGTCAATTAATTCGATATTAATCACGAAGCTACAAGTAATAGCTGGAAAAAATTCAAGCAGGTCCGATTAGTGGGAGAAGGGAACGCTTGACGGGTTTCGTATAATAACCATGATTTCCCGATACTAATAATCAACGATTTGCTCAGTTCAAATATATTCGTAAGTTGGACTGTTCAGACTCATATTTGCTTCCATCTCACAAACACAAAGAAAGCGATGATTCTACAGAAAAAATTGAAAATAAAGAACAGTCTTTCATGATAGAGTAACTTTAAAAAACCAAACAAATGAACAATTAAAGAAATCAAATGAAAAACAATTGGGAAATCAATACGTTGACTGTTGACGAACAATTTTAAAGCAATATAAGTTATGGGAAGTAAACGAATTGAAAACAATATGCAACAATCAAACAGATAACTAACTCATAACAATAATAATAACATAAATCAATTACACCAACAAATACGGCTAGATATATTTGTCAATGTTGCCTTCAAAACGTCAAATGATGAACATAGTAAAAGATCAATTCAAACGTCGACTACAATTATGAGTAGTCTATATAAAATTGATTATCTCATAAACATAAATAAATGGCAATATCATCATGAAATTATTGTTCGTGAACAAACAAAGAAGAAACACAACCATATAATCATTCCTCAATTATTTACAAATACAACAAGATTTTTTCGATGAGAATGAGCATTGACAATCTAAATAATATAATAATAATCATTATAAATATATACAAGTTAGCAATAAGTAAATATCACGAAGAGATGAAAAGATGACCGGAACTGAATTGTTTTAAAAGGATCGTTCAAACAAACAGATAAACAAATACAACTACAAATATACCCATGAGTATATTGTTAAAATGAAAGACTTCATTGAATGTGTTAACTAAAAGAATAAATCGCAACGCAGTTGGTAATAAAGTCGAATCGATCAAAACAATTAAGCCTTATCTAATGATTTGAGTGACGGTGATGGTGATGTGTAGATGAGTTGAAGTAATTTACCGAGTCGACTCGTTTCGTCCAGTTGTCGTCCGTAACTTGCCACTATTGTCTTCATTAACTGTCTGGATTCGATTAGACGTGCGTTCAGAATCGCATTATCCATCTGAAGACGTTCACAATGTCTTCTTATATTCGTCTTATTATTGTTATTATTATTATTATTACTTGTAGTTTTAATGCATTCAGATGTTGGATTTCTTGTAGAAGATGGACAGAATTCCTGTTGATTATAAAGATGGTTGTTTTGTTGTTGTTGGGTTGTAAATGATATCGACTGCGACTTCGTTTCGGATGATGAGGATGAAGGCAAGAGCATCATCGCTTGATTAGCGTGTTCAACATTTTCAGAGCGAGACACATTTTTGCAAGTACACTGAAGGTTAACATCGAGCTCGACTGTAGACTGCTGGTCGACGTGTTGTTGAAGAGGTCGTATCAATGCGCACCTTGACGCCCGCATTATTCGCGTCCGTTGCTCACGTCTACTGAAACGTAGCTCCGAATTTTCACTGCCACCCAAACCGGCATGATAACGATAATAACGATGAGAAGTCGGCTGTTGTTTGTTGTGATGCTGAGAGATGGCCGAAGCGGCACAAGAAGAACAAGATGCAAAGTATGAGGGATGAGGTGATGAGGATGAGAATAACTCGGTGATTTGATCAGCTTGCACTGTTGCTGTTGTTGTTGCGCTTGACGGATTGCTATGGTTTGCTTCATCAGTATTATCCAAGTTTTGATGATGATTACTGAACTGCTTCGACGATGCGCCGCCATTCAACGACAAAAACAATCGCAACTCTGTGAGACGTTCTTTAGCCAGCTCCAAACGACCTTTCAACTTTTGGTTCTCATTTTTCAGTAATGCTTTCTCCTGAAATAATCTTACTATTACGACACGAAACCAACAACAACAACAAACGACTACGAGTTACAATATTACGCACTGAACATCCCACCAATTCAAAAATAAACAAACCTAAACTATATTTTAACGGAATATTCAACAACCACAATTCAGTTTTCTAACAAAAATTTTTCATCGACCAATACTTATTATTGATTCCATAAATGTCTTAATAATTGCCAGCTGTTTGCTTCTAACATTGATAAATGAAAACGTTCGCAAGCATCCACTCATAAACGCAAAAGCATAAAGAAAGCAAACAAAAAAGTGCTTCAGATCAAATATTTACTCACCTCAATTAAACTGTCCGCACTTGAGCCGACATCTTCGATACCGCTTTCGATTCGTTGCGCAGCGTTATCTTCAGTCAGTGCCGAATAAACACTTTTCAATTTACTATCAACTAATTCGCATCGTTCACATCGACTCTTGTTTGATGATTGTTGTTTTGAAACTGATACTGATGATGACGATGAGGTTGTTGCTAACTTCTGAAACGGTTCATTTCATTTCAATATATCGCAACATCAAAATGCCGAATTTACATAAAACTCATCTTAATCTTAAAACTACAAATACATTCGATTCGATATTAACAAGCCGACGACCATCAATCATTTCATTCTCTTTCTACAAACATCTACGCATCGCTTAAGGAAACAACCAATTGCTTCAAAAAAAAACTCATTATTATTCCCATTATGCAAAAATAATCAGAGCATTAATAACAATAATAACTTGTTGAACGATGAAGATGTACGGTGAACAGAGCTGATAATAAACACGACCGTAATGAACGCACTGCATGTGCATATGATTTTATAGCACAAATATTACTGATGCAATACTGATTGCACGAAATTTTGACTCTTTGAAAAGCATCAAACTTGCTTAATGTCTTATTTAAGTTTAAAGTTGCACCTCAAGTCAGTATTGCATCGCTATAACATCATATGGACCACGATCGCAATCAAAGACCATTTTCCAAAAACAATAATTATCTTACACTATCACTCATCGGTAATGAAAAAGTGGCCAACTGCTTTGTTTTCGCTTTTTCAACATTCAGTAAATTCACCGCTGGATCCTCTTTCCTTTCCATCTTCTCTTCTATATCCAAAAAGCGTCGAGTGCTTGTCGGCAGAACGTCACTATTCCTTCAATTTTCTTACACCTTTCAAAAACACACTCATAACAGCTAAAACATTATTAACAATAAAATGATCATAATAATAACAAACAAACTCACCGATACTTTTCAATCAATGCAATAAACGAGGACGGCGACGAATCGGTTGGCTTTAACAGAGAACGGAACAGATTCAATTCAATTCGATATTTCTCTTTCAGTTCTGCCAGTTTCTTCTCATAACCATTTCGTTGACCACGTAACGACGATTCAAGTTGCTAATAATGAACAGAACAATTTTAGGATAACTATTACAACAACAGCAGTAATAATATTCATAATAATAACACAATAATAGTAATAATAATAATAATAATAATAATAATAATAATAACAATAATAATTCCGAAACTGATGAATGTAAACAAAAGATGTAACATTAAAAATTGATTTTTACCTCAATCTGACGTTTGTAATTCCGTGAATCATCCGAGGCTGATGCAACCGACAATGGTGGTGGTGGTGCTCTAAGGCGTGCTAATTCTTGTTCGAATTCTTGCTTCAATTAAAGACTGATGACGATAGAAATAGTAATAATAATGATAATAACATCAACAAAAGCACAAGAAGCATCAATCATAATGATAAAATTAATGAGCAAATATCACTATTTATAAATCAATCTATCCTTTCTCAAAATCAAAAAAAACGATAACTCAACTTAATGCATGCACATACTCAATCAATTCCAATATACTCACTCGTACAAAAAACAACAACAACAATGATAAACAAATAATTTGCAGTCGTTACAAGATTAGTAATGTTGTAACGTTGTGTTTTCGTCATCATCGCTTGCTCGTACATCTTTCTAAACTCAGAACGCATCTTAAAGCCCTATCAATAGTATCAAAGACAGAAGCCACTGCTTGAACTTTTCATAAGCCTCAGCATTGCGTCACTGTGAACTAGGCATGCATCTATCTCAACCTCATGCTAAGTCTCAGGCCCTAACCACTTGATGAACCTCAACCGAATGCAATTTGAGGTTGGTGCGTACCCAAACCATATAACAACTCGTCGTTACTCAATAATTACAAACGTATTTATTTCCTTTCCTTCGCCTCGTCGTTCACTTCTTCAAAAAATCAAAACAAAACACACCCCAAGCCAAATTAACACACACCTGCAATCGACTAATCAATTTCATTTTCTCTTCAGCAAATTTCCTCTCCAATGAATTTCGCTCACTAGCGAGCTTAATCTCGAATTGACGCCGTTCTTTCTCGAAACTAAAACACCATTATCATTATCAAGTTAAATGTTGCGTAATGCAGCTTATAACAATCAATAACACTCATAATAATAATAATAAATAACCGCAAAAATTCTGTATACATACATACCTATAGGTTCACTTATTAATGCTCCTCAGTAAAAACAAATGAAACAACTAAACACCACAAATGAAAAAAAAAATTTCGAACATGTAAAAGCTGAAAAATAGAAAAGTGCAAGCAAAAAAGAAGCAAACCTTTGTGTGATTTGACGTTGTTGATCATTGAGTGCGTCTGCAAGGGACTTATTCGTGGATAGTTTGAGGGCGATGATCTCTTTACGATGTTCTTCTTTCAATTTGCTAATTTCTTCGTCTTTGATTCGCCGAATCTGTTCACATTCATCATTTTGCATCATCACTTTCATAACCTTACGATTAGTGCAATCAATGGATGCACTCGCTGCAGCAGTGGTAGATGACGATGAGCCGAGCAATGATTTCAATTCTTTTTCGGTCAGTGTTTTTTGAAGCAGTTGAAGGTGAGTGTTGTTCTCTTTGAGTGCATCACTGCCGTTCACTTGCAACACACCAGCTGTGGTCGTGTCATCTAAATAATAACAATTATACACCACTCAGAATTGTATAACCTCCTCAAATGATCATCTAAACAAACAAACTTGATGAAGAAGAACTGCCTATGGGATGTGCAACGCGTTCGTGTCGACGTTTACGTTCTCGTATCTTCAGTAAACGTCGTTTACGTGATCGGACAAAGATCGATTCTGGTTCACTTTCCATTTCTTCAACAAGAAGAATTATTCTATTTTTAATCACTCAATTCCTCACTCAGTCCAATTCACGTTCAAGACCAAATCACCTCACCATTCACGCTTTTTTCATTGTTTATAATGAAAATATGCTTGCTTGAAGAGAGATGTAAAGTAAAGGTTAATGAAGGTACAGTTTCAAGCAAAATGCAACAGTCCTATGCTCGTTACGTTACAAAATGAAACAGCAGCAGCAGCAGCACTATGTTGAAGTAATAAAACAACAAATCAGAAAAGACCAGATAAGGTATCGTTATTTATTCTAGCCAATCGTCGTTTCCTAATCGCGATAAGTTGAGATCTAAAGGCACTCGTCCAACGCATATACAACGGATCAACACCACGTATCGATAAATGCTTTCTACGATCACTATTCATCAATTCATCCACTTTGTCACGTAATCGCTGAAACAATCAATCTTCCCTGAATGCTTCCAGCCCTCTGACACGTCTAATAATGAAAAGACAGGCCTCGCATATGCAACAATACGAACCTTATTGTGCGCTAACAACAACTCTACACGATTCTTCCACATGACGTTCGGAATTCGGTCATCGTTGAAATTTCTTTTCGAGATAATGTTTTTATTGAGTTCAATTTTCAATTTACGATTCAACTCTTCGATTTGTTGAATTGTTTCGGATAATTCTCGTGTTTCATCATTCAATCGTTCACACTGCCGTTCCACTAACTGCAAACGATTCCGAGATGCGCACTCTGACTGACGTACTCGAGACAGCTCTTCTTCAGCCTACAGCGTTATTACCATTAAGTTCGACAACTAGCTAGTCAGATGCAGAATGATCATGCAATATTATCGAAATCATGCACGAACATGAACCTGTGTTAATTCATTCATCAGTTCTTTCTTCTCAACTCGGAATCGATCCTCCATCTGACTCACTCTTGTACGATAGCGTTCTTCAGTTTCTCTATAAATCAAATTCAGATAACATCATCACTACTGACGATGATAATCAAATAAATGAATCAACCTTATACGCTGTTCGTAACCCTCTTCGATCGACAACTGATTATTTTCCAGCTCTTCAATTAATAGTGTTCTGCGTTGATTCGCTAATTGAAGCTGCTTGTGCAGATGCTCCGCACGACACTCGCCTTCCCTTACCATACACCTGTGATATATTAATTTCCATGAAACGTTTATTACTAGTCTTATCACCGTTAATATTATCTATACGTTAATATTATCTACACTATACGTTAATATCTATACGTTAATATTATCTACACTAAGTACTGTACCAATCTCACAATCAATAATCATAATAATAACAGCAATAACGATAATAATAACAATAACAATAATAATAGTAATAACGATAACAATAATAATAAAAAGACTGAACATGCCGAAACTATAATGCAGTACAGCAACGGAATTAATATATAATGATAACAATAACAACAAAGTTTTCAATTTATAGAACCGGTTTAACTCTATTCATACTCTCTTTCACGCAATATTAACATTTTTATTTTCAGAATCGTTCTTTCACTCCATTATCAACATATTTTTCCACTTCAGCGCGTACATACATTCAATTATGAAACGTTTAAAAATTTTTTATCAATGTAATAATTATATATATATATATATATATATATATATATATATATATATATATATATATATATATATATATATAATTATTACATTGATAAAAATTTTTAAACGTTTCATAATTGAATGTATGTACGCGCTGAAGTGGAAAAATATGTTGATAATGGAGTGAAAGAACGATTCTGAAAATAAAAATGTTAATATTGCGTGAAAGAGAGTATGAATAGAGTTAAACCGGTTCTATAAATTGAAAACTTTGTTGTTATTGTTATCATTATATATTAATTCCGTTGCTGTACTGCATTATAGTTTCGGCATGTTCAGTCTTTTTATTATTATTGTTATCGTTATTACTATTATTATTGTTATTGTTATTATTATCGTTATTGCTGTTATTATTATGATTATTGATTGTGAGATTGGTACAGTACTTAGTGTAGATAATATTAACGTATAGATATTAACGTATAGTGTAGATAATATTAACGTATAGATAATATTAACGGTGATAAGACTAGTAATAAACGTTTCATGGAAATTAATATATCACAGGTGTATGGTAAGGGAAGGCGAGTGTCGTGCGGAGCATCTGCACAAGCAGCTTCAATTAGCGAATCAACGCAGAACACTATTAATTGAAGAGCTGGAAAATAATCAGTTGTCGATCGAAGAGGGTTACGAACAGCGTATAAGGTTGATTCATTTATTTGATTATCATCGTCAGTAGTGATGATGTTATCTGAATTTGATTTATAGAGAAACTGAAGAACGCTATCGTACAAGAGTGAGTCAGATGGAGGATCGATTCCGAGTTGAGAAGAAAGAACTGATGAATGAATTAACACAGGTTCATGTTCGTGCATGATTTCGATAATATTGCATGATCATTCTGCATCTGACTAGCTAGTTGTCGAACTTAATGGTAATAACGCTGTAGGCTGAAGAAGAGCTGTCTCGAGTACGTCAGTCAGAGTGCGCATCTCGGAATCGTTTGCAGTTAGTGGAACGGCAGTGTGAACGATTGAATGATGAAACACGAGAATTATCCGAAACAATTCAACAAATCGAAGAGTTGAATCGTAAATTGAAAATTGAACTCAATAAAAACATTATCTCGAAAAGAAATTTCAACGATGACCGAATTCCGAACGTCATGTGGAAGAATCGTGTAGAGTTGTTGTTAGCGCACAATAAGGTTCGTATTGTTGCATATGCGAGGCCTGTCTTTTCATTATTAGACGTGTCAGAGGGCTGGAAGCATTCAGGGAAGATTGATTGTTTCAGCGATTACGTGACAAAGTGGATGAATTGATGAATAGTGATCGTAGAAAGCATTTATCGATACGTGGTGTTGATCCGTTGTATATGCGTTGGACGAGTGCCTTTAGATCTCAACTTATCGCGATTAGGAAACGACGATTGGCTAGAATAAATAACGATACCTTATCTGGTCTTTTCTGATTTGTTGTTTTATTACTTCAACATAGTGCTGCTGCTGCTGCTGTTTCATTTTGTAACGTAACGAGCATAGGACTGTTGCATTTTGCTTGAAACTGTACCTTCATTAACCTTTACTTTACATCTCTCTTCAAGCAAGCATATTTTCATTATAAACAATGAAAAAAGCGTGAATGGTGAGGTGATTTGGTCTTGAACGTGAATTGGACTGAGTGAGGAATTGAGTGATTAAAAATAGAATAATTCTTCTTGTTGAAGAAATGGAAAGTGAACCAGAATCGATCTTTGTCCGATCACGTAAACGACGTTTACTGAAGATACGAGAACGTAAACGTCGACACGAACGCGTTGCACATCCCATAGGCAGTTCTTCTTCATCAAGTTTGTTTGTTTAGATGATCATTTGAGGAGGTTATACAATTCTGAGTGGTGTATAATTGTTATTATTTAGATGACACGACCACAGCTGGTGTGTTGCAAGTGAACGGCAGTGATGCACTCAAAGAGAACAACACTCACCTTCAACTGCTTCAAAAAACACTGACCGAAAAAGAATTGAAATCATTGCTCGGCTCATCGTCATCTACCACTGCTGCAGCGAGTGCATCCATTGATTGCACTAATCGTAAGGTTATGAAAGTGATGATGCAAAATGATGAATGTGAACAGATTCGGCGAATCAAAGACGAAGAAATTAGCAAATTGAAAGAAGAACATCGTAAAGAGATCATCGCCCTCAAACTATCCACGAATAAGTCCCTTGCAGACGCACTCAATGATCAACAACGTCAAATCACACAAAGGTTTGCTTCTTTTTTGCTTGCACTTTTCTATTTTTCAGCTTTTACATGTTCGAAATTTTTTTTCATTTGTGGTGTTTAGTTGTTTCATTTGTTTTTACTGAGGAGCATTAATAAGTGAACCTATAGGTATGTATGTATACAGAATTTTTGCGGTTATTTATTATTATTATTATGAGTGTTATTGATTGTTATAAGCTGCATTACGCAACATTTAACTTGATAATGATAATGGTGTTTTAGTTTCGAGAAAGAACGGCGTCAATTCGAGATTAAGCTCGCTAGTGAGCGAAATTCATTGGAGAGGAAATTTGCTGAAGAGAAAATGAAATTGATTAGTCGATTGCAGGTGTGTGTTAATTTGGCTTGGGGTGTGTTTTGTTTTGATTTTTTGAAGAAGTGAACGACGAGGCGAAGGAAAGGAAATAAATACGTTTGTAATTATTGAGTAACGACGAGTTGTTATATGGTTTGGGTACGCACCAACCTCAAATTGCATTCGGTTGAGGTTCATCAAGTGGTTAGGGCCTGAGACTTAGCATGAGGTTGAGATAGATGCATGCCTAGTTCACAGTGACGCAATGCTGAGGCTTATGAAAAGTTCAAGCAGTGGCTTCTGTCTTTGATACTATTGATAGGGCTTGAAGATGCGTTCTGAGTTTAGAAAGATGTACGAGCAAGCGATGATGACGAAAACACAACGTTACAACATTACTAATCTTGTAACGACTGCAAATTATTTGTTTATCATTGTTGTTGTTGTTTTTTGTACTAGTGAGTATATTGGAATTGATTGAGTATGTGCATGCATTAAGTTGAGTTATCGTTTTTTTGATTTTGAGAAAGGATAGATTGATTTATAAATAGTGATATTTGCTCATTAATTTTATCATTATGATTGATGCTTCTTGTGCTTTTGTTGATGTTATTATCATTATTATTACTATTTCTATCGTCATCAGTCTTTAATTGAAGCAAGAATTCGAACAAGAATTAGCACGCCTTAGAGCACCACCACCACCATTGTCGGTTGCATCAGCCTCGGATGATTCACGGAATTACAAACGTCAGATTGAGGTAAAAATCAATTTTTAATGTTACATCTTTTGTTTACATTCATCAGTTTCGGAATTATTATTGTTATTATTATTATTATTATTATTATTATTATTATTACTATTATTGTGTTATTATTATGAATATTATTACTGCTGTTGTTGTAATAGTTATCCTAAAATTGTTCTGTTCATTATTAGCAACTTGAATCGTCGTTACGTGGTCAACGAAATGGTTATGAGAAGAAACTGGCAGAACTGAAAGAGAAATATCGAATTGAATTGAATCTGTTCCGTTCTCTGTTAAAGCCAACCGATTCGTCGCCGTCCTCGTTTATTGCATTGATTGAAAAGTATCGGTGAGTTTGTTTGTTATTATTATGATCATTTTATTGTTAATAATGTTTTAGCTGTTATGAGTGTGTTTTTGAAAGGTGTAAGAAAATTGAAGGAATAGTGACGTTCTGCCGACAAGCACTCGACGCTTTTTGGATATAGAAGAGAAGATGGAAAGGAAAGAGGATCCAGCGGTGAATTTACTGAATGTTGAAAAAGCGAAAACAAAGCAGTTGGCCACTTTTTCATTACCGATGAGTGATAGTGTAAGATAATTATTGTTTTTGGAAAATGGTCTTTGATTGCGATCGTGGTCCATATGATGTTATAGCGATGCAATACTGACTTGAGGTGCAACTTTAAACTTAAATAAGACATTAAGCAAGTTTGATGCTTTTCAAAGAGTCAAAATTTCGTGCAATCAGTATTGCATCAGTAATATTTGTGCTATAAAATCATATGCACATGCAGTGCGTTCATTACGGTCGTGTTTATTATCAGCTCTGTTCACCGTACATCTTCATCGTTCAACAAGTTATTATTGTTATTAATGCTCTGATTATTTTTGCATAATGGGAATAATAATGAGTTTTTTTTTGAAGCAATTGGTTGTTTCCTTAAGCGATGCGTAGATGTTTGTAGAAAGAGAATGAAATGATTGATGGTCGTCGGCTTGTTAATATCGAATCGAATGTATTTGTAGTTTTAAGATTAAGATGAGTTTTATGTAAATTCGGCATTTTGATGTTGCGATATATTGAAATGAAATGAACCGTTTCAGAAGTTAGCAACAACCTCATCGTCATCATCAGTATCAGTTTCAAAACAACAATCATCAAACAAGAGTCGATGTGAACGATGCGAATTAGTTGATAGTAAATTGAAAAGTGTTTATTCGGCACTGACTGAAGATAACGCTGCGCAACGAATCGAAAGCGGTATCGAAGATGTCGGCTCAAGTGCGGACAGTTTAATTGAGGTGAGTAAATATTTGATCTGAAGCACTTTTTTGTTTGCTTTCTTTATGCTTTTGCGTTTATGAGTGGATGCTTGCGAACGTTTTCATTTATCAATGTTAGAAGCAAACAGCTGGCAATTATTAAGACATTTATGGAATCAATAATAAGTATTGGTCGATGAAAAATTTTTGTTAGAAAACTGAATTGTGGTTGTTGAATATTCCGTTAAAATATAGTTTAGGTTTGTTTATTTTTGAATTGGTGGGATGTTCAGTGCGTAATATTGTAACTCGTAGTCGTTTGTTGTTGTTGTTGGTTTCGTGTCGTAATAGTAAGATTATTTCAGGAGAAAGCATTACTGAAAAATGAGAACCAAAAGTTGAAAGGTCGTTTGGAGCTGGCTAAAGAACGTCTCACAGAGTTGCGATTGTTTTTGTCGTTGAATGGCGGCGCATCGTCGAAGCAGTTCAGTAATCATCATCAAAACTTGGATAATACTGATGAAGCAAACCATAGCAATCCGTCAAGCGCAACAACAACAGCAACAGTGCAAGCTGATCAAATCACCGAGTTATTCTCATCCTCATCACCTCATCCCTCATACTTTGCATCTTGTTCTTCTTGTGCCGCTTCGGCCATCTCTCAGCATCACAACAAACAACAGCCGACTTCTCATCGTTATTATCGTTATCATGCCGGTTTGGGTGGCAGTGAAAATTCGGAGCTACGTTTCAGTAGACGTGAGCAACGGACGCGAATAATGCGGGCGTCAAGGTGCGCATTGATACGACCTCTTCAACAACACGTCGACCAGCAGTCTACAGTCGAGCTCGATGTTAACCTTCAGTGTACTTGCAAAAATGTGTCTCGCTCTGAAAATGTTGAACACGCTAATCAAGCGATGATGCTCTTGCCTTCATCCTCATCATCCGAAACGAAGTCGCAGTCGATATCATTTACAACCCAACAACAACAAAACAACCATCTTTATAATCAACAGGAATTCTGTCCATCTTCTACAAGAAATCCAACATCTGAATGCATTAAAACTACAAGTAATAATAATAATAATAACAATAATAAGACGAATATAAGAAGACATTGTGAACGTCTTCAGATGGATAATGCGATTCTGAACGCACGTCTAATCGAATCCAGACATTTAATGAAGACAATAGTGGCAAGTTACGGACGACAACTGGACGAAACGAGTCGACTCGGTAAATTACTTCAACTCATCTACACATCACCATCACCGTCACTCAAATCATTAGATAAGGCTTAATTGTTTTGATCGATTCGACTTTATTACCAACTGCGTTGCGATTTATTCTTTTAGTTAACACATTCAATGAAGTCTTTCATTTTAACAATATACTCATGGGTATATTTGTAGTTGTATTTGTTTATCTGTTTGTTTGAACGATCCTTTTAAAACAATTCAGTTCCGGTCATCTTTTCATCTCTTCGTGATATTTACTTATTGCTAACTTGTATATATTTATAATGATTATTATTATATTATTTAGATTGTCAATGCTCATTCTCATCGAAAAAATCTTGTTGTATTTGTAAATAATTGAGGAATGATTATATGGTTGTGTTTCTTCTTTGTTTGTTCACGAACAATAATTTCATGATGATATTGCCATTTATTTATGTTTATGAGATAATCAATTTTATATAGACTACTCATAATTGTAGTCGACGTTTGAATTGATCTTTTACTATGTTCATCATTTGACGTTTTGAAGGCAACATTGACAAATATATCTAGCCGTATTTGTTGGTGTAATTGATTTATGTTATTATTATTGTTATGAGTTAGTTATCTGTTTGATTGTTGCATATTGTTTTCAATTCGTTTACTTCCCATAACTTATATTGCTTTAAAATTGTTCGTCAACAGTCAACGTATTGATTTCCCAATTGTTTTTCATTTGATTTCTTTAATTGTTCATTTGTTTGGTTTTTTAAAGTTACTCTATCATGAAAGACTGTTCTTTATTTTCAATTTTTTCTGTAGAATCATCGCTTTCTTTGTGTTTGTGAGATGGAAGCAAATATGAGTCTGAACAGTCCAACTTACGAATATATTTGAACTGAGCAAATCGTTGATTATTAGTATCGTCGTCTCGTTTCAAGAAACTGAACTCATATATGAATATAGCGCGAAATGTGAGCTCATCTTTTGTAGTTGTTGTTCAATTCTAGGTATATTTTTAAGTGATTCACATCGATCCCAGATTTTATTCAGCAGCTTTATTCGATACAGATGTTTTGCAACATATCATTTGAATGAGTTGAGTTCATGAATAATTCGAGTTTGAATTAATTCACTTGGATATTGTGAATTTGATTTGATCAAATTGATTCACTCATTCTGATCTCAAGTCCAATAGTGATCGCAAGTAAATTTGATACTCAACTAAGTGTTTGGTTTTATTTGTTTATAAAGACTGAATTATTGTTCAAAATTTCAACAACGAAACTTAATATTTGTGATTGATGATTACCGTTGCTTTAGTTAGTGTCATTCTTTTTATGAATCAATCGCACATAGTTGCTGAAGAGTTTATGCACTAGATGTGGTTGTTGTTGTTGTTGTTTTTGTTCGTTTGTTCAGTTATGAGCAAAAATAAATGGATAAGCACTGGCAAGAGACTGACCACTGACTTGTAGAAACGTTGTGGAGATGGATCAAAATCTGGTGGTGACACCAAAACAAGCGATCTATTTGTAAATGCTATGTGTTGAAAATCTCGTCCGCCAACAGCTATTCATTTTCACCACAGAAGAATGGGGTATATAGGGATCGCTCGTTCATAATTGTTGCATTGCATTGCCTCATAGATGTGACAATGTCATTGGTAGAAAAAGCAGTTGAAAATTACTCGCAAAAGCATAAAACTTGATAAGAATTCAATTTTAGTGATGATGCATTGAAGACCGCTTATCACCATATATCACTACTGAGCTATCATATATGCATATGTTTTTTTTTTCAATACTCACATTCAAAGACATGAAATTTGAAATGGAACATTTATTCTCCAGTTTATGACTTCTGCGCAAGGTATCATTCACATAACGTAGCCGCGGGATGGAACCGCAGGTTTTAGCCAAAATCATGGTCATATCAAGAAATAATAACTTCTCCGGGAAAACCGACAGGTAACATTTCGGCTGTTTCGTCGAGGACATCATACCTCAATTGATTACTACATCTGAGAATTCACATTTCCCAAAAAGTCATCAAGGGTGCCCAAATCCAGGCCAAACCACGAGATTCGAACTGAAATGTATCATTTCTCGCAGCAGTCGAGCGGATGTGTTAGGGTGGCAATTCCAGAGGGTGAATCTCTCGCCTATTGTTCATTAAATTTGGCGAAGTGACAGTGCGTGATCTTGGCAGACCATCATAATGCCCACACACGAAGAAAGCAGTATTCGAAAAAAAAAGATGGGTTGATGGGCAAGAAATGATGATGGGCCGGCTCGGTTTGGACGTTTGTGATTTTCCTGAGACGACGAGCCATAAGCTTGGGCCTGAGCCTGCCCACTTCCGTATGCAAATACAGAACGTTCGAAAAAACACTTTACGCAACGCGAAAATGTGTCAGTGGCACGTGGTTGGGGGATTTTTTTCAGGGATTTGAGAGGAAATAAATGATCTGGTGCAAAAAATAGCTGATTTTTGGGGTGGATTTTCGTCGGTTTACTTTTTCATCGTCCGTTTTCCCCGCGTTTCTTTTCTTCCCTTTTCCCCACTTTTTCTCCTTTCTTCCCTCTTATCCTTCTCCCACCCTCTTATTTTTCGTTTTTTCCACTCTCTAAGGAGGAGGGCGCCTGCCCCCTACACCCTTCCTCATCCTTGTATACGATGCTAGTTTCAGGTGTTTTAATAAGAAATACACTAAATTATCATGACCTTCCTTCGAAATTGATGATGCGTTCGTTCACTTTTAAATGCATTTTGAATGCAGTCTTGTGTCATCGCATTTGTTGTAATTATATTCTTAACGTTAACCGTGCTTGTAAGCACCGTATGTAAAATTGCAAGTGGCATGCGTGCTGAAATGAGGTGAGCAACGGCATTAAGCACTGTGTAATATTGTCAGATCATGTCATCAGCGTCTAGAACAGCTGGTCAACAGTCATCAGCAACACCGCATCCGAGTGGCGGCGGTACCTCTTCATCTGTCGTCTCAAAGGAAACGGGCGATGCACAGAGTCAGCTGGAAGCTATCTTAGAAGTTTGGGAAGCTGCACACCATGATCCAGAGTTTGATCATCTAGCAACATTAATCGGGTAAATTCATGATTTTTTATGTGTGTTCAAATTGAGTGTGTAAGTTGCACTTGAAGTCATAACCAACTTTCGTCGATTTTGATTCATATTTAGCATTGCTGAGTTAATCGAATCAGCAGAAGAAGAATACTTGCAACAAGATCCAGATCCACTAGACGATCGTCATCCATCAAGGACGCAGCCATCTTGCGCGTTTGGTCATCTGTTAAAGTTGCTGATTAGGAATGATGAATTCATGCTGAAGGTTAGCTGAGATGCGTTCTATTCAATTTATTCTCATTATATCAAAATGGTTATGTACAAATGAATGACGGAATTGTGAACATGCATTAATTTGCAGTTAATAACATCGTATGTATCAGCACGCGATAATGAGCCGTTAAATATTGCTGCATCACGAGTGTTACTTCATCTCTTACCTGGATTACATTATGGCAATCTTTTCATGGTCGTTGAATTGGTTTCAACGGTTCGTAAATGCTTTGTTTCATTCAACTCTCTGACTGATTGCGTACGAATGTGAGAAAAATTTTGGGATTTTATGAATTGTTTGTATTCTTATTTTCAGCATGCTGATATAATTCCACTATTGTTTGAACGAGCCAAAATTTCGAATCCTACTGATCGAACGCTTCAATGCTATTCATTGGTACTATTAGGAGCACTTTTGGAAGACAGCGAAACCACAGGCGATCACAAGAATGAGAATTCGGTGCTTATTCAAATTGCGTTGGATCGATTAAAGGAAATTTACGTAAGTGTTTGTGATGGGTGTTGGGAATTTGATTGATTATCGCCTTTAGAGATAGATGGTCGCTTTGTGGATTGCAAAATTATTTTTTGTGTTCTTCTCGAGGTAGGTTGAGTGAAATTTGCAGGAACAAATCACAACAACAACAGATGAACAAAAAGATATGAAAACTGCAGCAGATGATGACAATGCTGTAGATGAAGGTGGAGGTGAAGCTGGACTGAATAAGAATTGTGAGAGAGCTGAAAAGTTGAAGAGATCTGAAGAGGATGAAGAAAGCGGCCCGTTTGCAGGTATTCAAAGCGAAACTTTTAATGCCGGTGAAAAGAGACCTGAACTGGCTGAGGTTAGTAATGGCCGATAAAATGGTTATTATTTGATTGTGCATTCACTCGCATGACTGTCCTGAATGGGAGTAATCCGTTGTAATTGATTATTGTGATTACTATTGAAATCACTGAAAGAAATTGTGTTCGAATGGTTCACGATGTCATAAATGTGATTAAGGTGCTTAGAAGTGCAAAAGAATCGTTGAAACAGCAACAACAGAAGCAACACATCGACACAAGAACAGTTGAGAGTGCAGATGCGAATAACTCACTCTACACTCAGCACCCGTCGTCGGCCGTCTTAAAATCACCTCTAGAAGCAGCTGCTACTGCTAGTAGTGGATGTGCATCGAAAAGCGGGCGAGTAAGACGTGCGAATGAATCGAGTAGAGAAGCACCCTCAGAAGATCCACTTCGAAAGAGACGCAAACTGACGAATCAAGTGAGTTGATGTGCTGTTTGTTGTTGCAAATGATCATGCTTCTCATTCAGGAAATGCCGCTGCGATCCACATTTTCAAGTAATGCCTCGTTAACAGCCCTAATGGATACACAAAGCAACAGTCAATGGACCATGCAAGAACGTAAACGTATGGGTGAATATCGCATCTATCCACTTACCATCAACATGGAACAACAACTTCTGTTACACTTCTTAACGCCTCTCGGAGAATATCAAGTGGTTGGCTTTTTGATTTGTTGGTTAATCACATAATAATAATAATAATAATAATAATAATAATGTTCGATATATCTACCTGTTGTTGTTGCAGTTTTTAAAAGATGCAGTCGAGAATAAAGCGTTGGAGTTGATTATCAAATATTTAAAATGTACCTCGAAATTCGATGCTCGTCTCATTTTTCACATTTTG
This sequence comes from Anisakis pegreffii, assembly GCA_035041965.1. Classification (NCBI taxonomy): domain Eukaryota; kingdom Metazoa; phylum Nematoda; class Chromadorea; order Rhabditida; family Anisakidae; genus Anisakis; species Anisakis pegreffii. Next base: position 18,191 of record JAPYMA010001134.1, read on the forward strand.
AAGGTAGGTCACTTTCTGATAGAACCAGGAACATTAATAATAATGATAATGTAATATTAATATGAAATTATATTATTTAATTAATTTGAAACGGTTTATAATAAATTGATTTTGAAAGAAATCAAAAGGTGAATGAGTGTCTGTTTAGTATCTTTCATCTTTGTTGGTTCATCGTAAAATGGCGCATGAGTTCGTCTCAGCGGATGGTGTGCCGTTATTATTGTCAATCGACAAGAAGAGTCTACCGGCAGTGGTTGTCGGAAGATGTCTTTATTATTTGGCGTATAATCGGGATGTGATGGAAAAGGTTTGCCTCTTGCCAGCTGCAACTTTGGATCGTTTGGTTGGGTGCGTTGCGTTGATTTGGATGGTTGTTGTTGGTTGCATGAGCACTTGTTATGTCATTGTTGCCCATTGCAGCTACTTTATATATCTGCTCGAGAGCGCCTACTGTAGTGCTCGAACTACGGCAACACGATTCTTCGTATACGCTCTTCAGTTTCGTCCGATTCTGGAACGATTCGATCGTGTTGATGGTTTACGGCGTATTTTGAATTGTGTTGGTTGTGTTTTTGTTTATTTATTTGTTTGTTTGTTTCTTGTAACGTATCGAAGAAATAAATGAAGAAAAGTGTTGAATCTAGTCTTTTATTGTAAGCAGTGATATTGAAATGATGTCACATATCGTGATTGCATTTTAGGTATCAACATTGAAAATTCTGCAAGATAAAGATGGTGAAGAAGGTGAATGGGATGATCAGTCAGATGATGCGAATCAAATGTCGAGAAAAGCTGAAGCCATTATGAATACTTGTGCGGCAATCAGAAGGTTGCATTTGATTGATAGTAATGTATGATATTGTTCTCATTCATTCATTTCAGTTATATGTGTACACATGTCTATTTACGTGTGGAACATTTGAAACGCATTCAGTCGCATCGATTACAAGGACTGAACAACGTTCGAATACCAGCATGCCTTCAGCGTGGACTGCCACCGAATCGAGTGAGTTCACATTGAGAGGTGATGAAAAGTGTTCATCTGAGAAGTGAGTTTCAGGCAATAACATTGGATAATGAATCATTAGGTGAATGTATATCGTTGTTACTGCACGCACTCAGTATGCATACATCGTGGCGTGCCATTGAGGAGATTCGTCGCTTGAATGTGATTAAAACGTTGTTCACATTGTTGAGTGTGGCCAGAGAAGTGGACCAACAGGCTGACGAACTGATTAAGATCATTTTGGAGGTTCGTTTAGTTTGATGTATATTTGAATTGAATAACCGAATTGAACTCAAGGTGTTGTGGATGTGTACAACAGTGGCACGTTTCCAGTTGGATTTGTGTGAAACGTACGCGTTCAATCGTGAAACCCTCAAGAATGAATCGTCTTTCAAGTATGCATCTTCTTATTTTGATTGAATTTATGTATCGAATGATGACTGAAATTTAATGCAGTGGTCGTCATTGAAACAAATTATCATTGATGGATTCGAAATTAAGATTGTTGCTTGAAATCGATTCAATTCTGAAAGTCTTTGCAGGATGCTTTTTGCTGTGTCGGAGCATGCCACATCAGAAATAGTAGAATTGGTTATCGATATTATTATAAATTGTGTTTGTGCGCCTTTCGAAAAGGTTAGTTTCATTTGGCCAGCAGCATTGTTGTTGTTATTGTACATTGAATTTATAGATAGGCGGTGGCGGACGTTTAGCAGTATCACCGCCTCGAGATCACGATCAGTCGTCGGCGATGACTTCAACGAGTTATGAGTCAACATTACCTGCTGCGGTGTCAGCATCGACCATCACCACGTCATCATCACCCAAAAAACATGCCAAAAAGTCTTTTTTGGATGCAAAAGATGTGTTAGAGAAAATGTGGGCCGCGGTTAGACGTGACAATGGTATTATGGTAAGTGAATGTTTTTGATATTAGGCAAATATATATTGATGAGCACGACGACGGTGAGAATATTTATAGGTTCTAAAGAATTTAATATACAGTCGTAGTCCTGAGCTGTTTGCGGATCGTGGACGTGCGATTGCTTGTCGTGCATTGAATGGGTTGGCTCGTTCCGAATCTGTTCGTCAACTCTTGAGCAAGATGCCGTTGATTGCGAATAATGAACTTCATGGTAACGTAGCGATTTATTAAAAACGAGAGTTTATGATTGCTTGTTCAGATCTAATGCGTGATCCGGTTCTACAAGAAAAACGCCTAGAGCATGCACAGTTTTGCGAGCAAGCTCGACTCTTAATCGAACGTGTCACACAGCGATCGGTGCGAGAGACGAACCGAGACATAACGCAGGTATTTTGTGCTGACATTAATGAATGACAATCTACATTGACACTCAAACTGAAGAAATTAACAACGGATCGATGTCAAATCACGCTGAACAGAACATTTCCAATGAAACGAGTGTCTATAATATATAAATAACATTCAGTTGTTGTGTATGCTCAAAAATGGATGTATAATTGTTGAGTGTAGATCAAAGAAATTGCTTGCAGGAGGAATTATGGAAATCGTCGATTGTTTCGCATACAAAGATCGTTTTCAATGAGAAAGAGCTCTTGCAATTGATCTATCATCATCTGCTGAAGAAGGGTTTGAAGAAAACGGCAGCTCAACTGCAACAAGAAGCAATTCTGCCAGACATTCCAGCCAGTCGTCTTGTTGAGCAGTCCAATTACAATCCACTAGTAATGAGCATTTGATTGATGATACTTGCCTATTATTTATTGGGTTGTTTCTTCAGTGTTGTTATTTTAGCCTCAGATCTCGAAGAGTTCATTCACATGTGATCGATCAGCAGTTGTGCAACGATCATTACGTGACACGTTATCACCGCTGACAAGACCACGAACATCTACGATGCCTCAAACGTGAGTTGTTATTATTCGGCAAATGTTGTAGTAGTGCTATGATCGCAGTACTGATTGTAGGCGTTCAATATCAACGGTCAGTGGCATTTCTTCAGAAACGACTTGTCCACAACGCGTTCCTGGCTCTTCTGTTAGTTGTGTCGGCGGCACACCATTTAGGGAACGTTTCAAATCGGGTTGGTTGTGTTATAAATTGGTTGTTGACTTGAGCAGTGAACTGTTTTGGGAACGGTGCGAATGTCTTATTGCTAACCTATTGTCGTTGTTACGTTTTTGATCAGCAGAATTTGGTGACTTATATAAAATGATTGTTGTAGGTCCAACAGCAGTGACGCTAGATGAGGGATCGTTGGCGTTATCAAGCAGCGAATGTCAGGTAATATCACCAGCCAGACATCGCTTAACACTGAAGATGAATTCAAGTTGTGGCGGTGCTCATGCTGGCGCTGGTGTTGCTACTCAGTCTTCGTCTTCTGTCACCACTCTTCTGAAACCGCATAAGAATCTCGGAGAAATTGTTACTGATTATTGCAGGTTATTATTATTCAGTGTTGTTCTCAATATAGCTATGATGTTATTTCATTTTTAACTTGTTTTATCGATTTAAGGAAACAGCATTCATCGTGTCGTAATCCGTTATCGACGTGTCCGACGTTTTCACTGTTCTAGTAAGCGATAAACTTTTTTAACTTATCATTTCATTTATCACTTTGAAAGCGTCAAGAGCAAACTTCATTTGAATGTTTACGAAAGGTTGTAAAAAAGAAAAAAAATCCATGAAAAGAGGTGGGGATGTGTATAGCATTTGCGTGGCTCGTCAAATAACACCCTCAGGCGACAATCCTACAGTTTAGCTGTTCATAGAAAGTAGGCGAATGCAACTTACAATCATGCGCAGCCATTTTGGGACGATTAAGTCGCCTGTTCAATGCTTTACCGTCATATTTATCTCTCATGTGCTTTGTGAATTCTTAGCAGTTCTATTGTGAAAACACAACAACTGCTATTGTGAGTTTATCGAGCGTGCAAAATGACGTTCGCTTGTAAACATAATCAATCAGTAATGTCAAAGAGGTGAGCTGCCAGCTATCATCATTATTTTTTGTTTTGCAGTCCTCATCGTTGTCCTGATTCAAGGCCTCCGACCTCTCGTACTGACATCGCATCACGCTTTTTGCTGAAACCGGTCAGTTTTTCTTTTTTTTCGTTGAGTGGCGAATCCTATTCCTTTCCTAAGACAGGCTAGTATTTGTGATTTTTCTGCAACTTTCACCTTCTACTAGGATTGGTTAGTTTTTATCTTCTTTTATTTTATTTTCATTCGTTCGTCTTTCAATGAGTAATTTATTTTGTCTATTATTCAGTAATATTCAACTTCAGAATTCAATGCATAGGTCAGTCGAAAGAAAGTAGCGTTTTTAATTGATTATCAATCATTGTTGGATTGAATTGTGAGGGTTTGGTGAATTGTTTGAAGAAGTGTGCATTTGAGGTGAACGCGTGTGGTGCAGCTTATGTGACACGACGAGCGGACACGCGTTTCGCATTCTCCAGATTTCATCCACAACGCACATTCATACCGAATGCAGACGACGATGGCGAATTCTTCACATGCTGCAGTTTTTCAGTGAGTAATCGTGGTTGTTTTGCGTTGGTATTGATGATTTAATGAATAATTTACAAATTTTATATTGATTTACAAAACAACAACGATTTAGTGAATAATCGTTGTTGTTCTGTTGTGGTATAATCGTTATTCATGATGTTTGTTGTTTTTAGATCGATAACGAGCATATAATATTGGGTACGAACGCAGGAACGTTGCACTGGTTCAATGTGAATACACGAGTGGAGGAGTCAACAACGAACTGCCATCCAGCTGAACTGAAAGCGATACAGCAATCAAATGTTTGTTTTACAATGACTGTTTTATAAACGAGGCGCGTTAATTATTAAACTGAAATTACTGTAGGATGGCTCATTGATGTTGACGTCTTCGGTGAGGGTGGCTCATCTATGGCGAATCGCTGAAACACAAGAGCATATGTTCACGTTCAGAGATGTTCGCTATGCGGAATTTAGTAAAAACTCACAAAATCGTATTATTGGTACACGTTTTGATGAAGCGATGGTTTGTTGTTATTTATTATTTATTTTTGAATGATTATGATAATTGTTTGTATGATTTCAGATATATGATATAGAGACTGGTCGTGCTTTAGTACGGTTACGCGACGAAACGCTGGCTTGTGACTACGAATATAACAAGTAATGTTTGGTTGTGCTCATTAGTTATTGAATGATGGGTTGTTGTTGTAGAGCAACATTCGATCCAACAGACGACTTGGTACTAAGTGATGGTGTATTGTGGGATGTGCGTTCACCGGTTCGTCCCATTCACAAATTCGATAAATTCTATGATAAGCACAGTGGGCTGTTCCATCCGCATGGCACTGAGGTGATAATCAACTCAGAAGTGGTTCGTTATTATCAGAGATGCTTATTGCCATAGCAAACATGCATCGAGTTTGTAACAAAGTGAACATTGCAGTGGGATATAAGGACGTTCAACTTGCTTCATTGTGTACCGGCGTTGGCTGGATGTAAAATTAAATTCAATGCCACTGGTGACGTCATTTTTGCTGGTTAGTTTGATTGATTTGAATGATGGATACATCCTTGCAAGACATTATTATTATTATTATTATTATTATTATTATTATTATTATTGCTAATCACTTTTGCCTAATGTAAAACTTCCAATTTCTCTTCTAATTTTTTTCTGCTCTTTTTTTGCTTTTTGAATAATCAACAGTTTCAACGAATTACCACAAATGAATGAGTGAATTCAGCATCGTATGTGGCCAATCGTGGTGCAGCGAACTATGGCCGTTATTTATCACAATCGTTTCGAACGTTCGATTCAACCGATTATCAAGTTCGTTTTGTAGAACTAACCGCTTTCTTCGATCGATTCTTATTTGCATCAGAGTGTTGTTTATTGACTGAATGTGCTAAAATGAGCTGATTACAGGTGATTGCAACAGTAGATGTGAAACGTAATACTTACGATATCAGTTGTGATCATCAAGATGAATATATTGCCTTAATCGAAACCGTTGAATCATTACGTAGCAATGGCAATGTGTGCCGCCTCTATGAGGTGGGCAAACCGCGTGGTGTTGATGATTTCAACGAGGTAAGGATTTGACTGTTGACTGTTGAATGCAGTTATATGAAATAATGAACTGATTAAGGAGGAGGAAAATGACGGTGTTGAGACATCATCGAGTGAAGAAGAAGAAGAATGATGATGATGATGATGATGATGAGGATGACGATGATGATGATGATGATGATGATGATGACGATGACGACGACGTTGATGAGGACGACGAAGAGGATGAGGAGAGTGGCGATGACTCTGACGAGGACGGCAGTGAGGCGGGCAGTGCTGCATCGGGCTCGTCAGACTCACAACAGGTGATGTGGATCGGTGGTGATCGCAACGCCGAGGCGTACTCAGACGACGACTGGACATCCGAGTACATGAGCAGTGGCGACGATGAGAACACTGCGCATAACGACAACAACAACAGTAGTCAGATGGCTGATAACTCGGTTAGTTGGTTTGTTTTGTGGTGTTCATTTGAGACGGACTCGATGACTGTTTCAGGCGGATGACAGCAACGAAGGTGACGATGAGGAGGAGAATGGCATTAATGGGAATGACGAGGAGAATGAAGCTGATGATGGTAATGATAGTGATGTGGTGTTGATAGCTGGAGGGGGATCGACAAGACGACGAGGCGTTTCGGATGCGTTACTGGACGAGGATATTTGTGAGTTGTTAGTTGTGAGTGCTGAATATGTTTGTTGTTTATGATGACATCAACTGATGATCATATGGTATGTGCAGTTGTGATGGATGATGACGGCAGTTTTGATGTGACTTATGAACCGTACGACGGCGAGGATATGGAGACGCCCTACGCTGGAACTAGCTCAGTGGTGTTGAATCCAACGCTGAGACGACAACGGCGTAATCAGCAATACAGTGACAACAACAACCAGCGTCGGTGAACACCATTCTGTTCCGTTGATATTCCCATTTCACAACATAATTCCAATCGGCTTGATTCATCTTCTTCACTAGCAATAATATCGGCTGATCTTATTTTATTTCAATCACGTTCCATCATTTGTTCAATCTTCCTTCCCTGAGTCATTTCCAGTTTATTTATAACGATTATTAGTCACAAAAGGTTGCTTCTGTTTCCGTCAATTGAATGGTGCTAAAGTCGAGCATCTGATGACGAGCAAGCGAATGAGTTCATTCTTTTTCGTAGTCTCTTGCCTTCTCAAAACTCGTCAGTATTATTTGCCTTTATTGTAAAAGTAATATTTATCATCGTTAATACTATTGTCATCAATATACTAAATGAATTGATAAATTGATGATGAAGAAAGCGATGCGTGTACGCGTGCCTCTGGTCATTTGAGGTTTACGAGATAAATATATGTGGCTGTTCGTTATGGTGATCGAAATTTTATTTCATGATGATAGTACTCTATAAATAGCATATTTGTTTGAGATGTTGCACTGTTATTATTATTGAAATGTCTGTTTATCATGTGTACATTACGTTGAATAAAGTTGTTCGTTTTTTGTTCTCTTTTCACATTTTTTAGTAATGTAATAAAACATTTTGATACTTAATTTTGTTGTACATTCATCAGACAAGTAGAAATTGCTTTGATATTCAGTCGTCGAATGACGATTTCGTTTGAAAAATGAACTTTACGAGCTTATACTGGACGTGCTTACACTTTAAGGAAGGAAGGTGCTAAACGAAATGCCCACTGAAAGCGTCTCTTCTACTCCTCCCTTAAAGCAATCATGCTCGATGCATAACACTGAACAACTTTGTGAAAATATCAATCAGCTGAAAACTTCTGCGAATGTTTGGACTCTTTCTGAAGATAATAAGGTTTGTGAATTCATTGAAGTTGTTTTACGTTCAATGGAAGAACTTGAGGTGAGGACACGTTAAATGAGTGGATAGTGATTTGGGTGTAATGCAGAGATAATGTTTACTTGTTCAGTTGTGTTCATTACTGAATGGAGTAGAGGAGTCGTTGATGGAACGCATCGATGAGACGTTGAAGAGATTAGAGGAGAGTAATGTGGCGATAACACGTTCGGTTGTGAATATGACGAATGCCGACAATCGACTGACATCGTTTGCCAATGATCAGTTTATAGAAAATGTTCGTGTGTTGAACAGATTTGTAGTTGGATTTAATAAGATCATTGTTGCAGCGTGTCTACGACGATCCTCCACCTGCACCGCGATGCAGCAGCAGCAGCAGTCTCGAGGAAGTTGGTTGTTTATCTACTGATTCATGTGAAATTACTGCAATTCTCTCAAATAATTTTGTCCGTTTTCAAACGTAATTCAGCAAAAATCTTCAAAACGACAAGAAGAAACAGTTGAAAATATGCGTGAAGCGGTTGCGTTAGGATTCGAAATGATTAAATCACATTTCAAACGAATCGAAATGAGACCCGAAGATTTCGACGAAGATGACGATCCAACGTTCACTCCTGACCCAATTTTCGAACCCTACGTAAGTTCATCGATTTGCTTAGAAGTTCATTTGTTATTACTCTTTTGATCATGATTATTATTCTCGTTATATTATTATAATATTATTATTTCGGGACTCACACCTATCGCGAGCGTTACCCCATTTGTTAGGAACACCTGAATGGAACACCTCACCATCGATCGGTATCTCTGATTCGTTCGCTGTTGGTGATCATCTCACTGAAGTACGTGTTTATTCAATGTTGTATGCACTCTTGATTATGTTCATCATTATCAAGAACATTGATGTTAATTCAGTGAAATAGCAAATTTAATGGCAATGATTAATTTGTTTTGTTCTTGCAGAGAACAAAACGAGAGGAAATAGTAATTGGTTTACCGCAGTTCATACAACCACATCACATTACCGCTGATGCTCATCGTATAAATGGGCATCGAACAACAACGTATGTGAATGAATATTATTGTTCTTTCAAAACATTCATTTATGCTTATGCCAATAGATAGACATTATGTTTAAGTGGTAATGATTATTGTACGAATAGGCGTGAGTATGATGTGGAGGAAGGGGAAGAAGAAAATGACGATGATGATGATGACGACGGCGAACTGCTGCAAAAACAACAAGAGCGGAAAGCAACGACAACAGTAGTTGAAAGTGTGACGGATTCGCATCGTTCGGGGCTGTTTGCGAGTGACAACGATAACGGTAGCAGCAGTGATGAGGCACTGTTCAGTGATGATCTCTTCGCATCGCCTGCTTACAAGAAGGTTGTGTACAAGTGACTTTGAATTGGTATTGTATGCCCATATGTGGTTGAACAAGTGTTGAATTTATAGGGGAGAATAGCGGAATCATCTCAAAGCGCACCGCTGAACAGTGGGGGTGGCATATCTGGACGAGCTGCAGCAGCAGCAGTGGGAGCATCGTTAATCTCGGAACTTTCACGAAAACAACAGAAACGAATCGAACCCGATCCGTTAGCATCGAAAAGCACTGAAGTAGTATCGCCACCAGCAGCACCATTACCAAATTCAGTACAACAACAGAACCACAAATCCCAGAATCAGTTATCTAAACCGTCGTCATCCTCATCAATCGATCACTATCAGCCGAAGAGTCACCGAAACTCGGTTATTTTTGCACCAGGTGAATAGTGCTTATCAAATAAATCATTTCTCTGTTCCGTTATTTGGTGCATGCAGCTCATTTGTGACGTGTATCGTAAAAAAAAGCAGCATTGTATATGTGCCACGTGATCTAATTTATCCATCATCAAGTTGATGCATTTTCGATTGATTCATTGATGACAGGTTCGAATGATTACGATGCTGAAAATGACGAAGAGCAACCAACGTTGTTCAGTGAAAAATCCATCAAAACATCAAAATCCGCGATTGGTGCATCGAAACAGTTGAAAAGCAATACATCGAGTGCCGATTCATTACCAGTGAGTCGATGCGTTTGTAAATTATTCCATCGAATAGTTGCTTATCAATCTGATTTCATTTATTCATTTCAGAGTGCTGCCGCGGCGGCTGTTTCAGCTTCATCAAATGTTACGAATTTGTTCAACAAGAACGTGTCGTCGTTATTTGGCGATTCTGATTCAGATGACGATATATTTGCTGATGTCAAAGTGAAAAAGATTGACGATGAACCTTATGCCAACTCTCGACACAACTCAACGGCCAATCTTCATCCCGTTTCAACCACTCATAATGATCGACATCTTCAGAATTCGGACAGTCTTCAGAAACAGCAATCGCAGTCCTCATCTACAGCGAACAGTCATCCTAATAAATTATCCTCCACCTCCATTAACTCCTCATCATACCCCAGTGTACGTTTATTAGCTCTGTGTGTTTTTTTTTTCAGTTTCCGGACATTTAAAACATTAAAACCGTTGAACAGCTTTCTGTTTTGATCGATCATCCTTGCGCATTCATCGAGTCGTCGATTAATCGGGTCGAGCTTCACTTTCTTTGACTAATTGAATGAATTATTTAAGGCAGTAAATGTATTTGTTTGTTGATTTAAATATTAGACATACTTAAAGCAGTTTAATTTATTTCAAACAGGTGAACAAATCAATTGCAACTGCATCGGGTGCAATAGTAACGACAACGTTGACGTGTAATTTGTTCGATGATGATTCAGACGAAGACGATTTATTCAAAAGTTCAACGGTAATATTTATATTATGTATTTGCTTGCCTCTTTATTTTTCATTTGTTCATTTTGATCCAATACAGAAGTGTGAGAAAGTTGTGGCATATCAATTCTGCAGAAAACAGAAGTGATCATTAATGTGAGTGAGATATTAAAAGCGGTTCAGAATTATTTGCATGATGAAACTGCAAATGAGCCACACGCATTGATTGGTCTCATTTTTGAGTGTTTTTTGTTTGTTTGTCGTGGTATATCGGAAAGTATTTTGTTCGTAAATACGTGAGTGAATGTCTTTTGTAAAGTGAGAAAATTTAGACATCTATTTGAATTGATCGAAGGGAAAAGCAAATAAGTCTACCAGTTACACTGTAGATAATTGGCGATGGTTTATTCAAGCGGTATGTATATACAAGCGAATGCGTATGAAAAAATAAATGCATTTTGATGTTTGTATGAGTAGATAATGTATGTACAGATATAAGGAGTCTGTATGATTTGTATTGTGTTGTATGGACGAGAAATTGATGATTTGGAACGTTTAAGAGTGTAACGAAAACAATGACAACAGTATTAATTGATTCGAAATTGAAATTGTAATGTTGTGTTTGTTGAAAGGAAGAGTGTAAATCGTTATCTGTGTGTGTGTGTGTGTGGGTGAGTGGGTGGGTGGTGGATGAATGATCAGTGGATAAACGATAAAGATCATCAGTTAGCACTATCATCACTTGTGTAATAGTATTATACTATGGTTGAGCTCAGCGTCATTACTCGTGCTTGTCAATAGTGCTATTGCTATTGTTGTTGGTGTTGTTGTATGTAGAAGAGAAGCAAGTTTTAAGAAAACAACCTGAATACAATAGAATCGCACGTTGAATTATGAGAAGAACGATGGCGTGCGTTTTGTTGTTGTGCAATTGCTGCTGCATTGCGACATATTATGGATGGTGATCGATCGCTTTGTTTATTGTGTAAATGCAGCGATTATTGTTATCAATAGTAGATCAGATTAGAATCGTAATTATGAAAATTCCATTTTTAAGATGTCATCGTCAGAAAAACCGGTCTTTCGCAACCGTCCGGGAGGTATTTCGTCGAATTTTGCAAATCGTCTCTCTCAACTGATTACTACTTCACCAAAAGTGAGTTAGTCGTTATATCTGACCAATTTATTTCAAGCTGCCCTTCTTCTAAACTTTTTTGCTTTAGTCCAATGCTGCGACAAGTTCATTGACGACGAACGATGTGAAGGCGGATGATAAGAGCCCTGTTTCGATACATCAGAAAGTATCTGATGATAATGATCATACAAATACGCTGTTACCTTCTCTTGTTAAGGTATACTTTCGTTATTTTAAGTTCTTCATTGTATCTGTATTCTCTTTTAATAATAATAGTAATAATAATACTAATAATAATTTGTTGTTGCAGTCACGTACGAAAGGTCCAAGTCGACGCGCCCAGCCAACGCGACAAGCAAGAAGAACCAAAACATTATCAGCTGAGAATAAAGGTGAGTGAATGCAAGGGGCTTTTGATAAGGATAGCACGAAAAATTTTACAAATTTCAGACGTGATTGGAAATGTTGCACAAACAACAGTTGGTATTATGGAAAAGAAGATTGAAGATGATGTGTTGAATGGGAGACTTGAAAACGACAATATTTCCAGTGATAAATCATCGAATAAAGCAGAAATGGTGTCAGCGACAACAGTTTCAGTTGATGATAGCGGCGAGACGGATAGTACTAAGAATTTAACATCGACAAAAACGAATGAGGATGATGATAAGAGCAGTGTCGAAGAAGTGCTCACTGATCAAGAACTAATAAAAGAAGGTGAATCAACATCGTGTTCGGTCGAACAACACACAGCAATAGCAAATTCCAATGAAGAGCTGAATCCATACGCAAGTGAAACACAGCAACGGACACCGTCTGCTGTTGTTAGCGTTGCTGGCAAAGCAAGAGGAAAACGAACGGTGGCAAAAGGAGGTTTGTTCGCATCCGATTCGAATTCATCGGATTCAGATGACGACATTTTTGCATTCTCGTCGAAATTGAAGGCTCACGATCCGAAGACAAAGTTGACCACTGTTAATGATAGTTCTGGTTTGATTGCTGTCGATGATACGGCCGTTGCTAAGGGATCATCGTCCGCCAAAATGCCGATAAGAACAAGCGAGGGGGTTATAAGCAGCAGTGTGAAGAAGCCAGCAAAATCAAAGTCAATTTTCGATGACTCTGATGACGATACGGCAGAGGATATCGCGTCATCTCCTCTACGCACACCTTCATCTTATCGTTCACAAAGTAACATTATTACGACCTCAACTAGTGTGACGCAGCAACAGAGTGCTGAAATTTCAAGCAAAATTCAACGAAAAAGCACATCTCCTACATCCACAACAACAACAACAGCCAAAAAATCATCGAGCCAGAAATTGGTCCACGGCGGGGGTATTTTTGATTCAGATTCAGATTCAGATGATTTATTCAAATAGATTATTTCTTGAAATCATTTATGTTGTTCAGATTGATTTGTTTTTTTTTGTTTGTGATTTAATTAGGTGCAATTGATGCGTGATTAATTGGTTTTGTTCATGTTCGTTACTGTAAGTGGGTAAATGTATATTCGTTTTGTAATTTGTGTATGAGGCCCGATCAGTTCGCAAATACTTATGGCCTTTACATTATTCTAGAAAAAAAAAGAAACACACAAACTGCTTATGCGATGGGCTGCAAAACATGAATGAGTGAGTGCTTTTGTGGTTTATAAACAAGATGAGTTGATGAATTCCTTGACATATTCCCCTCTTGTGATCTGTGCTCATTTCTGTGTTCAGTTGATCTGATTGATGTGTTGTTCAGTTTATATGCTCACATATTGTTGTAGTCTAATATGATATGGATCCTGTGAATGAAGATATTATTTTGTAATTTTTTCATTTTCTTCAAAGAATTCCTTGCTGAATTTGTATTGCATACAAAAGCAGTGAATATCTTTATTTGGTAGTGGCACACTTTCATTTTTATTATTAATGTTGTAATTGGCAGTGGTTATGACATCAAAATCTGTATTGGCTCCATAAGAGAGTTAGTTCACTGAGTGCGTCGCCAACAGAGAATAGAATGTGTGTCGTTGGAACGGATCAGATCGCGAGTTTGATTCGAGATAATTCGATGTGAAAATCACGGGTTCAGTGTGATGTTAGACAATTTTAGCGCTGTTAACAGACTAATTGTACAACATGGTGCTGTCGTTCATCAGTTGCATTGTCGTTCAGTAAGTAGACGACTTAATTTGATTTGTCGATTTGGACAGCAATTAAATCGTAGATTTTAATGGGTAGAAAGAATGGAACGTCATCCAACAAAAACAATAATCATTCATCTCGAAGCAGGCAACATCACAACAAAGTGACCACTGAACACAATAATTGCAGCAATGACAGCTCATCAAAGCAGACTTTTCGGGTTGGTATTTCTACATTCACTTCTCTGTTTATCCACTCGTTCGAAACGTTGAAGTTAGACGCGATGAAATTAAGCACTAGCAGTCAACGCTGGTGGTGTAGTAGAATTGCCGGAGCAAGATCGGAACGGTTGTGAAAACGCTGAGCCAATGTGCAGGAAAAAAAGTGTTGTGAAGAGAGGTTCAGCCAACAAAACGTGAAGCATGTGTTAATCAGTATCAAAAACAGTGTCTCTGTGTAGCGATCTTGATCTACATCCAAGCACCTAGTTTACATTGCACTCTGTTAACGAGCGATTAATACTTAGACAACTAATTGCCCAATACTTGAGATCCTCCTAGAAATCATTTTTAAAGGGTGAAATTTTTTCAAATCTTGCATATCAATTGTCTTCATTAAGTTTGAATCGGTAAATGTTGGCCCAGCCCTGATAACTCTTGATCCAGCCAGGCTCGGGCCAGGTCATTCACGCTGCCGTCAGCGACCAGAATTGAAAGTTTGGCTGAGAAGAAGTTTGATTTGTGAAACTTGAAGTTTTATTCTTAATTCATAAAACTAATCGCCATTGATTTGTAGGTGATGAATGAAAGTTCAGTAACAAAGTGTACACGTAGCAGCAGCGATCAAACGACGATGTGTGCTACTGAGAAGAGGAAATCGTTGGAGAGCGAAGGAGGAGAACACGTGAGAAATGGTGATGGTGAATCGTCGAAGTGCACTGAAGTGTCAGAGAATGACGGCGATTCAGTGTATCCAACCAAAGAATTCTATCCGTTCGCATACGCGCTCTATAACCAGTACTTAGATGATCACTGTTGGTATTGTTTATTGGTACCAAAAAGCAGTAGTCTACGGTTTGATTTTGTTCATTTGTGTTTGATGTGAATTCATTCTGTTTCGTCGACAGATTTGATACGAAAAAGCGAAGTGATGTATATGTAAGAGTAATTATTAACATATTGATTCATTGCAGACGCTGTAGTGGATGTAGTAAAGCGATGTTTTGTGATGAGAAGTGTCAGAAGTTGGCCTGGAAAGATCATCGAGCCGAATGCAAAGCGTTGAAGAGTTGTCACGAAATACCGAATATTGAGATTCGTTTATTGGGTCGTATTATCACCAGGTATAAGGTATGTACGCATTCTGCTTAGGTGCTCTCATTCTAGTGACATGCAGCATCACATCGTTCCGAAAATGTGTAAAATCAGATTGCTTGTTTGCATTTTTAAGGCAATCAAAAATGGTTTCGATAAAAAAGATGAAACGTTCTACTTGCATCGAACATCCGAACGATCCATAATGGATATTTGGGCGCATACAGATCGAATTCGAAACGATTCATTGGCGATGAACAAATTCAATGGTTAGGTTTCGATTTTTGTTTATCATTGCTATTGTATGTGATTGTTTACTTATTGGTTTGTTTTTCCCTTTTTTTTTTTGTTCAGGAGGAAGAAGAATTATATGGTTTGTTCGTTTATAATCTCTTTGAATCAGTCTTATTCTATCAGTGATTTTTTAATTGTGTTGTTTTCGATTATTGGTAACAGTAAAAGGTGATGATAAAAAGTTTTGAGATTGTTTTTTGTTGGTGAAGTTGAGTATCGTTCAATTTGTTGAGATGTATACAAAAAGTTGGTTACATTCTATGGAACACGAGCACTTTTAACCAAAGAAGAGGCGTTCGAGTTGCACTGCCGCGATTATATAAATCGTCATGCGATTAGTGATGTCGCATATTTGGAGGTGAGAATGCATTTATTCACTTCTTTATTTTTTTCGTTCAGTTTTCATTTGCATTTATCTTTTATTTTTTTCAATGAACCATTTCTTAATGATTTGGAAATATATATTTAGTTTTGATTGTTCACATTTGAGGAGATTGGCAAGGGGTTATATTTGGATTTGTGTGCATACGATCATAGTTGTCGACCGAATACAGTTTACACATGTAACGGGTTTGTGGCGACGTTACGAGCGCTTAATTCAGATGTTCAACTGACCAATCGATCAGCAACATTTTATTCGTATATCGATGTGATTAAGTGAGTGCGTTATTATTATTATTTATTATTATTATTAGTTATTATTATTATTTATTATTATTTATTATTATTATTATTATTACTATTACTATTACTGTTACTATTACTATTATTATTATTATTATTATTATCATTATTATTATTAATAATACGAGTTAGTGCACTTCTTTTATCATCTTCATCGTAGATATCACATTGTTGACAACCTTCTTTGCTAAGAATCAAAGCGTAGAGAATTATCCGTGTGCATGAAATTCTGATGTCGATTTGGCGATCATAAAGGTGCACAGTGCAGGGAGATGGCTCGAAATAATACGACTGCACTCGATGATCGTTCTTATTATGTTTCTTAATAGATAAATTACAATCTGTACGCAGAGCAAATATTACACAGATAATATATGATATTACAATGAATTATAGTGGGCTGAGTAACATAAAAGCGCGAAGCCGAAAGATTTCTTACCATAATTATTTGTTGTAGGAACTTAAGAATGTTGAATTCTACAGTGAACTGTTTGCAGTTGTCGGCAAGAACGAAGGAAATTGTTGAAAGACACATGGTACTTTGACTGTGAATGTGCGAGATGTGTTGATAATGAAGATAACATGCTTACATCGATGCTATGTCCTGAATGTTCGGTAAATTTACTTTCGTGATCATTTCACAGTGAACATTTCCTTTAAATGCTCTTATTCTCATTATCAGCATCATAATAATGACTGTTCGTATGTTATCATTAACGTAATGTGCTAAAATAAAAGTGATGATATACTCAGGAAAAATTGGGTATTTTCGGCGAATGGCCGTATAAGAATCCAGTGACGCAAATTATAACGTGTCCCAAATGCACAACGGAGATAGCGAAAGAGAAAGTTGTCGAAGCAATTGATGCAATGCAATTTATTAATCGAATATTACAAAGTAATCAAACAGATCAGGTATTACTGTATGCGTTAGTGCAGTGGTGTTCGATAGTAGTGTGGTGATATTATCACTATTGTGATTGTCGTTATCGTTGCAGATGCGCAATGATCAGGCCATTCGTTTTTTGACGTCTGTCAAAGACCGTTTCAGTCGGATTTTACCTAACTTAAATGTTTTCGTATGCAAAATCATCCAGGTTACTCCATTTTCATTTTGTACCTTTCTGAAATGAGAATTGATTTAATTGTCGCCTCTTTTACGTGAGACTGTTTTATCAGTGTTTATTTTAGATGCTTATTCCCCTGATCGATCCACGTGATAATGAAACATTATTGAAACTTCATCTACAATCTGAAGAATGCGTTCGGTTTTGTTTTCCAGACAACCATCCCGCCCTTGCCGTCCATCTAAGTAATATCGGTGTTTTCTATTTGAGGTGAGTGAGGCTAAGTTCTTTATGTTTTGTGTTCAGTAGCTTGTTTGCGTGCCGATTCGTTTTGAGTAATCAATCCCGTTTTACAAATTCATTTTTGATTGTTGCTGAACAAAAAATATTCGTCATCTTTTGGAGAGCCGGTAAATGCTAAATAACTGAATGAATGAGAAAGCAACCGTTTGAGATGTGGACATCCGCATCGTGCTGAATTGTATCTGGAAATGGCGCACGATATCTTGAGTTCAACGCTCGGTAAAGGTCATCCGATGACGTTAACCAAATACCAATTGTTGCAAGATGCACGTCATGAAGTGGAACAAGCAAAACAGATCATCATGAGATCATCTAAATGTTCTGAGAAGGTTTTTATTTAATTATTCGTTCGCAGAGGATTACATTATTGAAAAGAAGATGCTGAAGCTGAAACCACTGCAAAAGAAAAAGCGACACCATCCACAACGAATTTTTATTGATACAAGGCACGAACGAAGTTGCAACATGCAGCAGATCGCGCATATTCGAAGAGAGTATTCTGCTGTGGCTAAACCTAATGGTAAAATGAGAAAAAGATTTTTTATTTGTTTGATTTTTCAATCATCAGTTTTGTTTTATTAAGCTTCATTTAATTATTACCGTTTGTTCAGTCAACTGAATGCGTCGGAGAAAATAAGAGGAATAATGTGACTCAGAAACGATCAAATATGGATACGGAGAAAAATATGGATACGACTGAAAATGGTGAAAGTGGAGAGGAGTTTATTGTGGCTGTAGGGAACAAGCCACAGAAGTAGAGCAGTCTCAAAAAAAAACAGTTGTTGATCAGTGCCTTAGTAAAACAATTATATCATGTGTCAACAGTCAGCTTTATCACCTTTGTTATTTTGAGATTTTTGTTATTGTTTGGCTATACATAGTTGAAGAATAAACTTTTTAACTGATCAGTTACATTGATATACTCTGTGTATTATTCAGTATTGATAAGAATTACAGCAAAATTCAATTGTTGCGTGAAAAAAATCGAGCAAAAAAAGCGTTTTAAATTGGAATTGTTGTCGTATGCAGCCGTGAATGGACAAGAGTTTCTGAATTGAGCGCGATTATTTGATAGACAACTGATTAATGTCGTCTAGCAAGAGAAAGCTGCAATTGATTGGTTAAGAAATTTGGAGAAAAAAAAACACTTGGAAGATTCGGGATTATTCGATGTTATCGACCATCATATATTCAGCAACAATTTAAAATAAAGACCTAAGCAAGAATAATATTTACTGTGCTTATATCTTCATAAAATTGCTGTTATGTAGTAGATAAGCAGTTGAACAGTTGAAGATTAAGTGGTGTTTACAAAATTAAGGCCTAAATGAACAGTAGAAAATTGGTTAGAGCTTAGGCTTCTTTTGTTTTAGCAGATTGAGGAACGGATTGGGGGGCTAAACGACGACTCATGCATCCTGTTCCGTGCTAAAAAGTTTGCATTCAAATTTACGGTCTACCTAAGTGAAATCTAAACTCACGGACTGGCGTGAAAGCGTTGAAACATCGCACTGTCGAGTGATGAAGTGCATAAGTGTTCCTAGAAAATTTCCTTGACTGAAAAGGTGTTCAACTGAAAGAGTGACAAAAAATTAGGAACTGTGGTTTTAACCGATGAATTTGGCAAGTTTTTAAACTTTTAGGGCGTCAGTCACAGCCCTCATCAGAAAGAGGTACATTGTAACAGCTTCAGGCAGCCATTATTTATTTTATTGCTTGGCATATATATATATATATATATATATATATATATATATATATATATATATATATATATATATATATATATATATATATATATATATATATATATATATATATTAATATGTTACTGGGCAAACCCGAGAGTAATGATTTTACTTTGATTAACTGCAAGAAATTCTCATTTCTAAACAGTGGTGTGATGAAGAGTAGAAATGAGTGTTATGAAAACTCAAGGATCTATGAAAGATTCAGCGATTATGGTTGGTGGTTGATAACAGTGATTAGGCAAGAACTGAAACGATAACATAGTTTTCAATTCGAGTTTAGGGCTATAATCAACGGTCGTATAGCAGCTTCACATGGTGCTTCGAATTCGGACGCAACGGAGCACATCCACATGAAACCACGAATCGCACGTTGATATCATACTTTCATACGAAATGCAAATGAACGCTTCAACGTTCTGATTCACTGCAGTGCTAACTGATTATAATGAATGCATATTCCCGTATTATTCGATCTTCTAATAGACTGCTGCTCACAGATCCATCAATTACCTTCTCTCTTCGTCTTGGCGGTTCATAGATAGAAAGTAAGAATTTTTCGTGTACTTCGTTCATTCAAGGAGAACAAGCGGAGAGGACGTTGACTAGCCCCCCTCCACCCAAAAAAAAAACGTTTTACTCAGAAAAGTAGAAATACGATGAGATCGCATCGCAAAAATAACAACAACATATGCAAATCTCAGGAAACCAATATTTTCGTAGATGAAGACAACTGCACGAAATGGCAGTAAAATGACATTTAGTCTCTGTTTCCTGGAGTGATGTTGAACAGTGCGAGTGTGCATAGTCGATTCACTGGTTCTCATTTAGCTTATCACTTGATTTAGATTTTTAGACGAAAGATTTAAAGAAAAACGAAGAAAAAATGCTCCAACTTAAAGGCACCAAAATGAAGTCGTACGCACTTGGAAAAAAAGTAAAATTTGCATAACATGCGAAAAAGAAGAGCAAATGAAAGAGATTTTGTTCAACTTCACTAAAGATGAAAACACTTGAAAGTCTCTGAATAGATTGCAATGAAAATAATACATGAAGTCTTGTTAAGGCTAAAATTTTGGTGTGAAAAAAATGAAATACGAAAAAGTTTCTGCAGTTTTTGGCTCAGAAGAATGCATCTGTTACTCATCTGTGCAGAAATTCACTCAAAAAATTGGTTCAGAAGAATGTCGGATCAAATTTTCTTCCACCTTCAGCGCAACGAAATAGCTTGAATTCCGACTTTCTAAATTTGCCTGGTCCCACTCTCCAAAATGGTGTGTTGTTGATCGAAAACAACCTCTTTATGGCTCATCGAAAAGAAGTTGCGCCACATTTACATTGGGCGTTAGGCACAACAACAACAACAATGCGACCAGTGTTCGAAGTGCTGTAGGCCTCGGATTACTGCCATAAAGCATTCAGATTTCTCGTTAAACGATGACGAAAAGTCGTCATAACGAGAAGACAAAGCTATCATCGCCACTTACGCATTCAAGTAGTCAGTGCAATTGAATGAATGCAAATGATCAGCACGGCTAAATGAACGTGAACTGCAAATGCAAACCAATGATCATCACTGTGTGCTTCCTTCCGAAAACCACAATTATTGTCTAAACACTGTCATTGCTGTTGTTCGCATAACATTTGTTCTACTCTTTCTTCATTAGTATACTTCCAAAACGATTTGTGACCAGTGATGCCCGAATATCAAAAAATTTATTCAACTGCAGTTCCACAGTTCTGAAAGTTCAGCTCCAGCCCCAGCTCTGGCTCATCAACCTTTTTAGACGATTCGCCACCAGCTCAGGAATTTTCTGGAATTTCCGTCTCTGAAAGTGCCATCTCCAATTCCGCATTCATCAAACTTTCGGCTGTGGCTCTGTCTTCAGCTTTGGCTACTAACATTTGTTGCGATATTTTTTGATAGAACCAAAAAATCTTTTGGTTCTAGAGCTTGGGCATTATTGATTACAACACTTATTTGCAACGTTTTTTAAATGATGAACATGCGAGTTATGACGATGAATTACTGTTGTTTTCCTTATGTGCAGAATATATATATATATATATTTTTTTTGAGGCGAAATTTACCACTGATTGCTTCCAGATGAGAAGGCGGGTGGGCGTCTTTCTGAGGGATGAATTCTAGGAACATGCGAAATCGAGAAATCACACAATTCAGTGTCTCAGGTCAAAAACGAGCGTTTCAACTACTTTTCAAACTAACTTTTTTGAAGCCAAATTTTGTGTTCTAGACCAAATGGCTTATTGTCCTAGGTTGGGACCTCAGAAAATTCAAGTAAAAGAAGAGATTCGTCAACCTAAAGCATGTATAATATAATCGATGAGTCTTGTGAAATCTACTGCAAACTTACAACTGATCAACCCATCGTCGTCGTTCGCTTTCAGTTTTAGGTCAGCAATTCACAAGAATACTTTCTAAATTCGAATTAAAATCTATCATTATTAACTGCAAATAGAAAGAATTTCTTGCATGAAAATGGAATCCTTTAACAGAATTCCTTCCTCCTTCATATATTCATCTGGAGCAGTTGCATCTGTTGCAATAAACTAATTCATAATTATGACAATAGAAATAACGATGATCACAACAATAACAGTACCAAAAGCAATCGTAACAGTGACATACTGGCAGAAGTAACGGCCGATATTTTTGGTAACAATTAACAGTGAAAAAACAGTAATCGACAAACTATACGTATACGTTAGATGAGTATATGTGAATAGGAGAAATATTTCTTGTGGTTATTGTTTTAGGTGGTGTTATCAAAGAGCGCTTAAAGTAATCATATACCTTCCTGTTTGCTTACGAATCGATGAGAAGCTGTAAAAAGGCAATCAACGAAATATTGCAAAGAAGACCATTCTTATTTCTAATAATCGTCATCTTCTAATCAACGCACGATGACATGCCTATCATAATCATTTCATTATAACATTCATACGTATATATATATATATATATATATATATATATATATATATATATATATATATATATATATATATATATATATATATATATATATGTGGAAATGCATTTTATTGTATCATTTACATTTGCATGCGCTGCTCTATGTTGTGTATTTAGGGCAGACGAATAAGCTAGCTAACTGCAAGCAAGAAGAGCACACAAAGGAGAAGCAGGAAAAGAAGAAGAATTGGATCGTATCTGAAGAACTTACGAAATGTTTCTTTAAATAGATGTATATATACAAAGATAAAGTTTAACTTTATTCACCGTTATCGTTGTTTTTGCTGTTCGTTTTGATTTTCGCTGTCGTCCAAAAGAACTGATAAAGATATAATAATGACGTTCAAGACGATAACGACAAAAATGCCATCAGCTTAGAGGTATTCTTTTCAAGAAGTTTTTGGTTGGCAAATAGAGCAATAACGATAATAATAAGAGCAGTAGTAACCTTAAATATTTAGTTTCGTTTCTTCCATGAACAAATACTGCTCTACACTAAACAAAGAATGCTGCAAACGCTTACTTGTGGAATTGTCTAATTGTTGAATAAATAAACAAATAGATAAATGTGCTGCAAGTGTAACATGTACCGAATTCGATAAATTAAAGCGAGTAATTTCTGCACGAAGATGACAACTAAAAACGAAAATGACACACAAAATTAATTCTTTCTTCTTTTGCTAGCTGCCCAGTCATAATCGTCGCCGTCGCGTCACATACTTGTATAACGAACGAATGAACAATGAATGAATTCAATTCGATAGTCAATCGCTTTTACGTTCACTGGATGCATGCGTGGATGCATGGATGAATATTTAGCTGGCTGGTTGCTTGACTGCTTGGCTCTATCCATGCAATACTTTGTAACCAAGGAGATTTATTCTGTTTCTGCTTTTTTCCTCTTCAATTTGATTTTACTTATAATCTAAACCTATTTGTATCATATAATATATGTAGAAATTCATCTGTACTGACTAATAGCTGAATTCTAAATGTATGCAGTGTAATACCGTATAAACCCGATTATATATATATATATATATATATATATATATATATATATATATATATATATATATATATATCCGCACGAGTATATATATAACTGTACTTAAATTATGAGTGCTACAAATCGGAAGATGCGTAAATGGAGGATGGATAAACGAATGTGTCAAATGGTGCGTCTTCAAGAAGAGGATACTGTAAAGATTAACCGCCGAATTACATTCTCGTTTATCAGTGCAAGTTTGTGATAAACTGAGAACAATTGCAAACTAAAGTGAACAAGGTCGATGATACGTTCGTTGTTCGTAAGACGTTCGTCCAATAATAACGACCCATCAGCAACATTTTCTATGCGACAACCATAGCAACAGTTCGGCAAGTTTAGCAGCCGTCGAAGGACAATGACAACAACAATAACAATAATACGTAAGACGAACGGGTGAACGAACCAATGAAGGCGTCTGTCTCATCGATGATGCTAGTGTATGTGAAGGCATTATCATCAACAGCAGCAGCATCAGCCAGCCGTCAGCTATTCAGTCAATCAATTCATTATTTATCATCATCTCAAATACCAAATTTTCACCACCACAAATTTTGCTTTCCACAAAAAATTCGTTCCTTGAAAACGAACAAAAAGAAACCAAACAGAAACAAACAAGCACTGCACCAATCGCACCAAAAAACCCAACAATCCAACTAGCCAACAACTCCTATTAATATCAGTTCCGAGCTTTTTGTCCACTTCTTTCAGTGAACATCGCTGATAAGCAGTAAATTACAGTAACTAAAATAATAAAAATAACAACAATACGAATAACCAATAGAAGTTGAATATGAAGTAAAACAATAGTAGCATTGGAAATGAACGAACCTATGAATAAATATGAATGTTTGACAAGCGGCAATGAGACCGGCAGCAGTAGTAGTATAATAGTGATGGTAGTAGTAGCACGAATGTAAGAAAAATTAACAATTCATAAAGAAATATATGACATTCGTCGATTTGTAGTTGAAATTCATTGTTATGATGATTATATATTATAACAGAAAGATGCATTCACGATTTGTTCTTCGTCAACTGCTTTCAATAGTTCTTTTTTATGACCCCCATGAAGATTGAATTAAATCGACATTTTGACATATGTTGTTTTGTTGTTCATCTGATGTCGTCGTAAAGTCAGGAGTTACTGTGACGAAAAGTGTAATAATACTGTGTGATGTTTGGAATGAGCTCGATGCTACGGTATAGCGTGCCATTTAAGCATTCATCGAACCTCTCGTCAACGGTACAAGCAATCAGTAACCAGCAGCACTCAATCCAGCACTAGCACCACTCACTTCAGAGTCCTCAGCAGGCAAACGCAGCATAGAGACACAGCAACATTCCCGTTACTGATTGATCCACATAGGATTAGTTACATCATTAACTAGATGCACCAAGACGACGACATTATCACTTCAGGCTGTCATCATCTTCCAGGTCCTTTCTTTTCCATTCATATTAATCCAATCGGTCTTGTCACTCACCTATCAACACCATATTGCAATATCAACATCTCGTCTAGCTAATCTGTCTACTGCTGTTGCATGTACGATGAGATTATGCTTCACCTGAATTTGCATCAATAAAAACAGACACCTATCCCTTTCAATAAATAATCATATCGCAATATGAAGCCGCCCAACTGAAAGCAACAACAATTGATGCTACTGTGACACCGTTGAACCAGAGACCTTGGTCAGTTATTCAATACAAACATGCAAACAGCAAGCGGAATTCCTCTGCATCCACAGGTACAGTAAAACGATTGACAACACAAACCAATCACTGGATTATCTCTAGAACGCACACGCAGCCCATTGGTGTCGTTTTGACTCCACAATGCTTTAAACAGATCACATTTTTCTCCGCGGTGGAATTTTTATCTCTCATTTCAGGACGAAGTGCTTGAAGATTATATCAGATTTTTGCAATAAATTTGAGCGTTTACTCGCCAGCTAGCAGCTCGAGAGAAATGGTAAATGCTAAACGCAAATTCAGCCCACTTCGACCGCACGCAGTTGCTTGTTACTGACCACAAAGACTAGCGGCAAATTGCTTATTTCTGGCCACAAAGTAATTAACATTTCATAATTCATTTTCGTATTTAAATACTTGTGAAATCGTTTTTTTGGTGATAATTTGCTTCGTCTATCAATTCGACTGGTCACTGACGCAACACTTTTTGTGCGAACCATGCGAAGAGTTTTGGATATTATTAGTTTTAATGATGAAAAGCCGGCAGGTTCAATTTGGACAGAAGCCTGCATTGTTGTCTGAAGAAAGTGACGGTGAACAGAGGAACATGCTGCAAAATGGTTTGTCGAAAAACGGCGCGCTGTGACCGGCCTCCAATTCCATCTGCAGCTGTCAAACATCTACGCAAAACATCATTCTATTTAGGTGTACTTTATCTCGAAATATTATAACAAACGATCAGGTGAATTTATTTGAAAATTCTTTCACTGCTAGAATTCTAGAAGAAATTTTGGCTTCTATAGATGATCAAACGGATTGCAGTGAAGAAAAATAGTGCCTGGATGGATTTTACGATGACAGATCTGAGAACTCACCTCAGTTTACTCATACTTTCTGGTGATGAAGACGTGTCCATTCGCGGACATTTCGCGTCTAGTTCATATTTCAGTGCTCCTATGCCACTAAATTTGTGCCGATGATGCGTAGTAGTCGATTCGATGATAAGTGCAACCAGTTTACAGAGTATATTGTCTCGATTTACAGTAAGTTTACTCGATTTCATGATTGTCTAGGCAGTTATTGTTATAACTTAAATATTGTTCCTGAGAATCTGACGCTTAAATTTTTGCGAGCATATATTACTCATACTGGGATAGTTTTGATGACCTAGGTTTGGATTTGTTAAGGACATCCATTTTTAAAATTCATGACCAATAGTTGTTTCGTTTGCAGTGATGATGTTATAATATTATGATTTCTTACAAACATGTCACTAACTCGCTTCCATTGTGAAATCAATAATGATATTGGTTTGTTCTATAAGCTTTTTCAATGATTTCGTTTGCAGTTTCCAATATTCCTGTTCACCACACACACTGTTTTGGAATTTAACATGAAGAAACGTGAGTTTTCGATTGGTAACTTTCATAGAACTGACAAGACGGTTAAAAAGAACCGACCACAAACAATTTTATTTTCTTAAAATATCTTCTTTAGTCGAAAAATGCTCTTTAGCCGGGTGCGTTGATAACGAGCGCATTATGCGTTTGTCGGTAATAAATGCAAGCATAAACACGTATGTACGTATTCAACTGTATAATAAATTGAGCGTTACATCAACAATACTCATGCTAATAGTTAAAATAATAATGATAATAATAACAACCTCAATTGATGATGGAATATTGAACTCTATTTTACATCTTCCTCTTCTCGTTCATCTTCAGAAATCAGCTAATAAATCAGATTCATAGGATCAGCAATCGCCGTATTTCTAATATCTCATCAAACACTCTGCGCCGTCATCCTGATCGTCATCACAATTCCGATATACTTCGTCCTTTTCTAGCGACAATAATTAATCAAACACGCCAGTCATCAGCATTGCTCTCCATCAGATTCATTCAGCCATTCATCCTTCAGTCTATCCTTCGACTGCCTGCTGTGCAAATACAAACTAACCCAGCAGCAGTAAAAGCATATCATATCCAAATACAAACATACGCAAATTGAACGTTCCACTAAATACTCTAAATCGTCGTCTAAAACACGGTTAATATAGGTGAATAAATGCATACTTAATGCCAATCAATCCACATACATCACATTACTATACACTGATTATAGAATAACATACCTAGGATTGATGATAGTTGATTCAATTGTATTCATAAATTCAATCATTACTACTACTACTATTGGTGTCATTATTAAGCAGGATGATCGAGTGATGGATGGGCAGAAGGATGCACGGAAGAATAGATGTGAAAGTTGATGACAAAAATCAAATTGAGTAAGCAGCCGTGTGTATTAGACAGCGACTGTTTGTGTTGAGAAGAAGTGAATAATGAGTAGGAAATGAATAAGACAAACGAATGCATGAATGAAAGAAGTAGAATGAGCATGGGCATAGTTTGGTTGGTTCGTTAATGTGATGATGATGATGATAGCATTAGTCAACAAGAGGAGAATTTTGTTTATCTGATCATTATGACGAAACGATTTGTCATTCCGATACACGTCAAAATAACTTTTGTTGATCAGCACTGACCATAAAAACCTTTGAATTTCATTCACCAAAGCAATAGCAGACTTTGAGTAGCAGTTATATTGATTAACCATAGTAGTAATAAGAACAATACAATTGAAGAAAGTTATCAGGGAAATGCAAATAACTGATCACCATCGACGATCAGCGGTAATACCTCATTTTGCTGACACTCATATCGATTTCATTTCATTTCGTATTATTTCAAGCCGTTTGTCTTTCTCTTTCTTCGAATTAATCTTCCTTTATACATTTCAAAAACCAAAACAGTAACAAAAAATTCGCGGCAAACATTTCAAATTTGAAGCCTAACGAAGCACGATTCGAAGCGCACTCCAACGAAACAAAACGACTTTTGATCACTCAATGACTGTACTTAGTTTGTCTTTCCTTTATACAAAGCCAAATAAATCTTATGCTTACATTTTCCTCTACATTCATCATTCGTTAGTCAGCATTTCAATGAGTCATTCCATCAACTGGCTCAGTGAAACAGATAATCACACCATTGCTGCCGCAGTCACTATCAGTGTCAGTTGAGAGTTAGAAGGCACAGCTAGCCCGGTTCATTTTCAGGATTGTCACGTCGACGTGACTGAGCAATTCAGGTGAGTGAGCTAGCCGTCAAGTATTCATGCAAGCACAACATAATGCTATCCTTTAAAATGAAATAAGCAATAAACTTCGAAGAAGTACGTTGCTGAATGCTGCATTAAATAACCAATCATTGATGACATAAACGAATGAGAAACGTATATATTTCATTACAAACAATAAAAATCTACCCACCTAAACACGATCAGTATTTTTTAAATACCAAAAACGATACTACATTCAGTAATGGGCTTTAGTACACAACAATAGTAATCATAATTTACGAGTGTCGTTCTCATCTTTGCACTTCTTTGCCATTTCTAATTCTGTATCTTATGATATCATTAGGGGACGAATCAGAAACAATCTTAGAATATGCAACAATCATTTCGATAAATCCATTCTTTGCTCGGCTATTTCAACATCTCAATATGAGCATCACTAGTAATAATTGCTGCTAATTCGTCACTGGTGTTCTTCCTTCCTGCCTTATCCACCACCTATATGGAAAATCAATCAATTCCGAAATGTTTCTGCATTCGTTCGATCGCTTATGTGTACATCATCTCT
>JAPYMA010001135.1:0-32765 GCA_035041965.1 Anisakis pegreffii
GTAACTAATAGAGCTGTATTTTAATGAAGAGAAGAGAAACAATGAAGTGATACCATGTTTGGAATGAGTGTTTTTTGGGACTGTTGATAAGACGTTCGAAGTGGAGTTACATACGTGAAAAATTGATAAGAAGAACACTAATGAGTTGACGACACAATCTTCAATTATTTTGTTTTGTTCATGACTGTGGTTGATTGCGATCGTAATTTCATAACAGACACTTGTAGTTTTGTGATGAGTCTCCACTAGCAAGACGCCTGCCTATTCGGCCTTCATCCCCTCATGAACAACATACTTTCATCACTTTGAAACGCTGAATGCGCGTAATATCTTTGCGCACGACAGTGTAAGTTTCATTCATGGAAAAGAAACGTTTGAACGAAGATTTTCAAACACAAATCTAAACGTCACGCTGAACGGATTTATTAGAAACATCTACAACAAGTAATTAACAACCGAAGCTTAAAACCTAAAACTCGAGGTATAACATACTTCGAGCGAATCAATGAATTATTCCCATCCTTACTACTAAAAACACATCCAACATTACGGTGTGGACACAAAAAACTGTCATTTGTTTATAGTGACTTGTCGATTTACATCGTGAAAGCACTCTCAGCAATTATTGATGCTGGATTAAACGACACTCAAAAATGATTCAAATCCACATGAACTGCTTGGAATGCTCCCGGTGAATTTCTTCGAATCACATGTAACAAATCATTGAATGATGAACATCTATGTACATGAAGATAAGAATGCATATTTACTTTTCTTTTACAAGCTATCAATCAATATAAAAGACACGACGTAAATCGACAAAATTGCATTGCTACATGCAAAAACGCACAACGCAATCTCAAGTAATTAAAATTTATCATATGAAAGTCATCTGAACAGAAATAATTTTCAACAATCACGGCTCACAAAACATATACAGATGTATGACTGACCAGGATGTGACCTGATCACGAAACAAATATCAGTACAATTCAACAAACATAATTCACAAGAGCTTGTTAATTTTCAAAAATAATGAGTCTCATTCAGTAATGAAAAGAGCACTAGTAATGATGTTATGGAGAAAGAATGTCATGAGTTGCGAGCCGAACTGAAAACGTTATAAGATGGTTATTCTGGATGATGTTTTTCGAGTTCTTCAAGCTGTTCAGCATGTGCCAACGCAAGTTTCTCTTCTTCAGTTAACGGCTTCTTTGCAGCAACCTTAGCACGTAGTTTCTCTTCAAGTTCGATTCTCATCGCTTTCACTTGCTCCTTTTGCTGAAAGATTCTTCCATTCAGTATGTTATTTACATGCAGCAACATTCTTCTAATTGTAACCAAGTCAAGCACCTCATTCTCAAAACATAAAATCTAAATTCCAAGAATTTGAAATATAACCCAAATAAAGTAATTGATACCTTTAATTCAAATCTTAAAGGTAAAAGATTCCCACAAGCAAATGCTAATCGACAACAAAATGTTATGAGAAAGTACATTCAATGAATTTCAGGATGGATGCGAGTCGCAAGTATTTAAGGATGGAAGGCTAAAGATCGGGGATCCGGACTCGTGTTGGAAGGTACATTGTTCCTGACCTGTTCATATAGTTGAGCTTTTCAGTAAAGGTGACTTTATCGAAGAGCTCAACTTTATGAACAGGTCAAGCATATTGTAATCCTATGCTTTTCGACTTTTCGTGCTCGTCTAATCGTGAGCGAAAGCTGATGACTGGGCAAAGATAACATTTTGAGGGTGGTGATACATTGAGACGATGCAATTGTTTGCACATTGATGGATCACAGATGAGAGAGGATCATGGAAAAAAATGAGTGATCTCGCATGTGAGGATGGCGAGCTGAAGAGATATTGCAATGCATTGTTTCTTTAGTGTATCATTATGTTCGTCAGAATGACTTTGTTGGAAAGAATTCTAACGTAATTTTTGAAATGAGTTTGAAACGTGTTTAAAAGGCATTCACATTCATCAGTCAACACACCTCAATTAACGCATTCCCTGATTCTTCTTCTTATCTCTTCTTGCCACTTCATTTCTTTCTTTATCTCTCATTAATTTTCCTTTTCCTTCTCAAGTTCTTTGATTATGGAATCGATAGATAGAAGTGAAATTGTGAGATCCGTTGATTTTTGCGTTGACGTAAAATTGGAATTGTTACCCAAAATTAGGTGATGACCCAAAAGTGATGTACGGCTAGATAAATGGGTGATAGGTACATACCCTTCAATATATCTGCTTCATCAATATAATCAGCCACACTTGTGCATTTTATTCATTCTGAAAGTGTTTTCTTTTTGTTATCATCATTCGTTCATCGCTGATATTTTTACTTTCTCAATGAAAGAATTAGCATTCAAATTTGTCGTAACATGTATATTATTACCGGTTATTATTATTGCCAAACAACATGCTAAAAGCACTCAGTCCACTACATCTGCTTCTAGTCCAGGTGAGTCAACCAATTCTTGTACTTGATCGCTAGAATCGGCAAAGAATGAATGAATAAAAAAATGCTAGTTTTGAGTTATAGTATGCTGCTCTTCCTCAGTCCCATGAACAGTTTGTCGGTGTCATTGAAATGAAATTTATATAATAAGAATTTTCTCAGTTCTTATAGCGAATATTAACTTCTCTCGACGAGTTACTGTTCCTTAACATTATGCACTCGAACTTTCAATAGATAATGCTAAAATAATCTCCTTCTGCAGATACCTCTCCGTTTCCTGGAATGTTTTTAAATTTATTGCTCGATCATTTGCCAACCTCACACATGGAATATCAGTTCTACCAGACTTTATCCAATTTTGCATCACCCATATCCTTCAAAATTAAAGCAATTCTTTCTTGTGTTGAGATCAGCCACCATAATAGCAACACTCATGATACTAGCATTCAACCAGATATATCTGCCTCACCCTCCGTTTAGAAAGCAACAGTCGAAAGCACACACATGTAAATATTATCTATGATTCACTACCACATGTTGTTAAAGGCAGTTGAACTACTCGAAAGGCTCACTCTTGAAACATTTTACTAAAGAGCCATGCATTTGTCCAATACCTATATCAGTACGTTGTATCGGTTCCAGTTTTCGAACTCGAATAAATGCAAATTTCAGCAATTTGTGAGAATCGAGTTAGTGCATTCTTCGTAAGTGACAATACGCAACCTGTCTCAAGTAATTCGTTAGCATACGATGATGTCGCTGAAGAGGACTGCATCAAAATGTGCAGTGATAATCGGGTATGAATTCAATTTCAATAAGCATCACTTTCTGGGTACTATCATAAAAGTGATGCTGCAATCGTTCATGATCTTGTTGCATTACAATTCTTTCAAAAACGATAGCGATTAACCTGTCCTTCAATTGCATCTAAATCAGAGCGCAAAGCGAAGCGAAGAAAACCGTCGTTGTCTTGCGTCTTTATCAATCCTACCTTCATTGATCATTGAAAATAACCAACATGAAGCTTTTTTCAACGTCAAACCTACAATACACCACTTCTCAAATTGTACAACATTCAGTTTTCAAATTTCGACATTCAGTTTTTTCAAATTCAAATTTCTTTCAGATTCATTTCAAAAGCTTACACATATCAAGATTG
Source organism: Anisakis pegreffii (assembly GCA_035041965.1). NCBI lineage: Eukaryota > Metazoa > Nematoda > Chromadorea > Rhabditida > Anisakidae > Anisakis > Anisakis pegreffii. The sequence continues at coordinate 3,625 of JAPYMA010001135.1, forward strand.
TTATAGGCTGATTTTATTTCATCTCATCTGTCTAGCTCGCATTTCGTATCCTTTCCATTCATAAGATGTGATTTTAATTTCTTCAGTAGCTTGTGTGTTTGTTATTTCCGAATCCTGAGTGCATTTTATTTGTATTCATTTTATGAATATTTCTGCTCAAAAGTTCATTCGAAACGTTGAAATGGTTGGAGTGATCTTCAAAGTGAGAAACTATTGAGCTCTGTTTTAGGACAGTAAAGGACGAGCGATTCTTTGCGCATCGTTTTCGTACGATCATTCATCATCTGTCTGCAAAATCTATCGTTCAAAAAGTTTCCCTGACGGTGAACTGGAAACAGAGCCGGCTATTGGCAAAAAATACTTTGAAAAGTTTTGTATTGATGGTAAGTGAAACGGTTGGTGTTCACTCGTATCATATATTGCTCGCAGTAGTTGATACACCGTCCGAATTAAAATGACTTTCTTAACTGAATATCAATATCATCAACGAGTTCATTCAGTCCTGTTTTTTCCATTGTTTTCCCATTTCCTCTACACCAAAAAATCGTGAAATTTTGAAACATTAACGAATGACTCAAAGTGAGAAGCTAGTTCGAATGTGCTGTCTTATGATTGGTAATAGATGATATCGATAGTTGTGATTGTTTGTACACATCGTCGATGAACGATATAAGCCAGGAATTCAAAAGAGTAATTAATTTAGAAATGAAATTTATCTTGACTGGTTCCGTTTGGTTCTCATTTGATGCTGAAACATCGACCAGCAAACGATGACTTTATATAATTTGACAGGATCATACTTGTGGTATTTGAGCAGTGTATTTCTGGGTCAGTTTGTTTAAAAATTACATAATGTCGATAAATGACAACAGCGAACATCAATTATCATCCACTACTACCAGTGACCTCCTGTGATGCATGATGATAAAAATGCAAAGAAAAGACTAAATTTTTCCAGTGATCATTCAAAAATGACAGCACAGTGAACCGGATCTCTCTGTATAGACCCCCAGTGAATATTTCTCTTCGTGTATTAAAATTAGCGAAATAACATTTTATTTCCAAGAAATATCTAGAATCAGTCTCATCATATGATTTACTGATAAGTAAGTTTCATTACTACTGTTAATAATTTGAAAATGGGATTGACATGATCAAATATGTGTCATGATCAGCGGACCGATGATTCCCATAAGTTTTAACAAGCTTATTGCTTGGTGAGGCACTTTGTATTGTCATAGTGAATTGAAAAAAATCATAATGAGTGATCACTTAAAAATGATTTCCTCATACAAGGAATTCGTTTGAAGTAATGGGTAAACTGTGAATTTTTGTAGACTCTTTAATATAGATATCCTTTCAGCATTTTCTATCAGAAACACCGAGATTTTAATTTTAACAAGAGATTCTATTCCAGTTAACAACTCGCTCCATGATACACTTTCCAATAAATCGATGACATAAGATATGTTTTTTACAAAAAAACTTTATATTTTATTAAATTAGGAAAAAAACTTTATTAATTGACAATTAAAATACTTCATCACTAAGTAAAAACTTTATCACCATTAAGGCTCAAAACAAGTGAACTATTTTGAATTCTGGAAGTTAAATTCCTGTGTGAATTAAGATCTGGAACCCTCTAAGAAACTGATGGAGACTTTATTCACGAAAAATTGATTAAGGTTCTGTTCAGATCTTGTTCCCGACGAATACTTATTTGAACAATATTTTATGTCATCGTTAAATATCGACGCAACATGAAGCTAACTGAAGTTCACAGTGTCTGCATACTTAGCCATGATCTAACTCCATCTTACTCGTTCCGATATTCCACGATAAAATGCGCACATCGAAGTGCAGAATGCAAAACTCAAACGCTGTGCAAATGCATTCAGGCTGATTTTAGCATCATTTATTGAAATAAGACTTAGGCTTGGCCTCGAGCCTCTTATAGGCTTAGGCCTAAGCCAGGAATAACCCATAAATTACACTCAGACTTGCATGGGAATGAAATTCATCAGAAGCTCTCCGCTAAAGTTCACCCCTACGATTTTCTTCTTTACTGCACGCTTTGTCGTGGAACATCCAAGCACCTTCATTTGATTGCATTGGAAACTGCTGATTGAACTAAGTGGTAATTACCGAATATAAACGTTAATTCCTATCTGACCCTCATAAACGTCTTGAAAACCATCCTTGAATCCTGTTGGAGCCCATGCATCCCTTTTGCATTTTTAATCAAAACCAAAAATTATTTTAGAAGATCTACCAGTGGAATGTGGTGATGCGCACTTTCTAAGAGCCGACCAATCCGTTATTATTGGATACGCGAAGAATGTCTCAATTGTCGAAAGCTTACAAGAATGCGTAGCGCAATGCTTGAGAGAACATTTCACGTGCAAGGTGACAATCCTACACTAAACTGAAAATATTACTTTTTTTTAAATGTCGAGTTGTTCTCGCAGATCTTTTGAGTTAATTTCAAACGTTTCATGGCTAGAACTGCCGATAAAAATGAGAGTTTCGAATGCGATGAGACGAGAGACGATGCAAAACTGACTTCATTTCAGTCAGCAATGTACTTCTATGAAGAAGGAGAATGCATAACAAACACTGAATCCGCATTTACTAAACCATCATCATTTGCTCTTGAGGAAAGTGACAAAGTGATTTATTTTCAAAACGGATGTAATTTCGTACTTGAAATGCAAAAATTATTCGATAGAACATCTGGAAGCGGTATGTTAATTCAAATTGCTGTTTCATAAGGTTGATGTACGAAGTAGCTTCAGTAGCGGTGGTTGTCGTTATTTAATAGCAGCTTTAGCAGTCTTCACCTGTACAATTGAATATTCATAAGAGTGGCTTATTGGCAGCATACTATTAATGAAAATACTTCTTTCCTAGATACGTGACGGTTCTGTAGGTAACTATGCTGTCAGTAATTTTGGCTGAACGCGTTCGTGTTTTATTGGAGAATTTCAGGATGCAATTTTTAATCTCAAAATTGTATGATTACAGACGTAGACAGCGGAATATCGAAGCTGAATGAAAAATCCGACGAAATGAGCACAACACTGGAAACCACAACACTTGAAGCTGATCGAATAATTCTTCCTGGTGAGCAAAACAAAAATGCTGACGATTTGATAACGAACCTCGAAAATGATGATATTGAAAAAATTGAGAACAAAAACGTTCACGAAGATGATACAGATTTCGTGGAGGAAAGTAGAGCAGCTGGAGAAGATGATGAGGAATATAAAACAAATGCGACCACAATTGAAGAGAATGGAAAAGGGAATGTGAAAGAGACAAAAAGAAAAATCAAGTTTAAGAAAATGAAGAACACGAGGGAGGAGGGAGATCAATTTTCTATCGGTGACTCAGCAGACAAAACCAGCGAAGTGTATTCGAGAGAAGAAAACGAAAAAGATCATTCAGAGGAGAAGAACGATAACGATGAGAAAAGCACCGAGAAGGATTTGGATTATGATGCAAATGATGGGAAAAGTATGGAGGAGAATGAAGATGAAGAAGAGGAACATCCAAGTGATATTGAAGATAAAGAAAGATTGACAACTAAATTTGAACAAAATCACAACCAAAGTGACATAGAAGAGGTGCACAAGAAGAAAATTATCAAAAATTATAAATCACATCCACGCGCATTATCTATTACCAACAACAAACAAACGAAGGTACCTTAGTGGCTATCAACACTTTAAGTTTTTGGCTCGTCAACATTTCAAAGATATATCTACATAACAATATCGTGACAAGGCGTCAATGACAATGATGTTGAGAACTATTATTAACTCTCTTATTTCAGGTTCGTCCAGCCTCCCGAGAAATGGAAGAAATTGAAATCAATAAAGTGGCTGTTCAGCGAAAGGCTAAAACAAGAGGTTTAAAATCGATCGAAAAAATCAAAATAAAGACCATCAGCAGTTCTGATGAAGTAAATTCTTATAATTACATATTCAATTTTTATTCAAATCAAGCGGAGTATTCAATTTCTAATATTCAAGCAATTGAATACTCTGCTCAACAAACAGTTGAATTTTCAGGAAAATTCAAGAAGTGCTTACCACTGATTTATGCATCGAAGGATTAAACATTTTCGTCACATCGGAAAACGAAGTGGACGTGCGCATCAGCTGCAATGATGCGCACACTCAATTCGTTTCTTGATATAATGTTTATTAAAATGGTATAATTATTGCAGGCAAACAGCTATTTTTCTGTGTGGAGCGAATGGACACCATGTCAAAGTTCTGGTGAACGCAAGATTCGCAGAAGGAGGTGTCTCAATCTTCGCAAGTGTGTTGGGGCATTAATGGAAGTGGATAAATGTCCTGACGAGATCAGCACCGAAGATGCGATTCTGTCTCAAGGTTATCATTGTATTTCTTATCAAGCATAATCAAGTCTTTCAAACATTTGCCACACTTCTGAATTATCAACTAGCGATAGGTTCCTCATATACTCGTTGCTCTCCTCGTTAAGATGTATTAAAATGTAAACAGTGATTCGAGACTTTGAACAAAAGTTGTTCCTGTCGAGTTGTTCCAATAATAAAATTATTCCAACTGTTCAGTTATTCCTTGCACAACCTATTAATATGCTTTTGCATATTTTTTCACATCCGTTGAACTTTTCTGGTGAAACTTTCAATTGTTTATTCATGCTTCATTCAGTCACGCCGAATGCACAAATATGACCCAATTCATACCCAATTCATAATGAATATTTCAAACTTTTATTTCCCATGTTGCCAACTTAATTTATGACATTATCCTGAGTCGAGTTAAAAAAAAGGTAAACAGTTCTTGTGAGGTAGGCACTAGTCAGGATAGTTTCAGTTGTTTAACTGGTAGCGAAAATGGTGCTTGCAGAGAAAACAGTCGTTTCTGCTGGACCAATGGGTCCTGAAACGTCGATTTTTTCAAGCAGTTCTCACACGATCAGCTTTGGTTTACCACCAAGTGTGATGCCATCAAACATGCAAGGAAAAAGGAATGCTCGTGCACATTCTTCCGTTACCTTCAAACAACCTGAGAATGTCTGGTCACCATGGCTCGGAATTTGCCAAGTATAAACTTATTCATTTTGAGACCAGTAATACTGCCTATCTGTTAATGATAGAATTTAGCCGTATGTACGGACAGGATGATTGCAGAAATCTTTTCAAAGGAATTACAAATAAAACATTTCGCTGCACACTTCTAAAACAAATTAATTTGCAGGAATTCGCTAGTGGACAGCCATGCAAAAACAATCAAGTAATTGGATTTGAATCACGTGAATGCTTAGCCAAAGACTTTACGAAATGCGTTGGTCCATTCTTCCGTTACTGTACACTTCCCTGTTGATACTCACTAATGAAAAATTCTTATAAAATAGACTATTTAAAAGTGACTGCAGTACAAGAACAACTGAATTGCATTGGCGTACTATTTGACGTACCAGTACATGCTGAAAGACGAAATTTAATTTCTCATTTTGCATTACTTGCACTACCTCATACGCAGTAAACCCAAGCACCTAGATGTTAATAAAGACTTTCAGTTAAGCCTTATTTCTACACTTATAAACATACCGTAAAACTGATTAAAGTCATTTTTAATGCTCAAGATGTGCTGAGGGCGGTTTGTCACGAAAAATTTAGCATTCCATCAACACTTATACGATTCCCAAGAAGCATTACAATATTTTCCTTTGTATGGATTCCCAAATCACACTCGCTGCTTAATGTTTCTTTTCAGCGAACTCATTTATTGTTGAGTTACTTGCATGATATCTTGATTTCATTGTAGTTCTGTTCATTTTTGAATAAGAGTTTTACGTGAAAGATTCCGGTGCTAACTGTAAATAAAATCCTTAAAAACGAGCATGTCAGTCACGATAGAAAGAACAACTCCTCAAGCACTCCAAAGATGATTAATTATTAATCCTTTTATGAGGCCGCTTTCTATACTACCGGGAAGTCACTACAGTAACTGCTGTGGGAATTAACGCACAAAAACAACACATACTGTTACAGAAATCTGTTTTATTCATAACACATTACTTATATACAAACAGCCAATCGATACAACCAAATCAGATCGAATAAATACTGCCCATATGAGTAAGCAAATGTTGCTGATTAGGTTCTGTTCAAAAAAAGAGTAGACGATTGCGCTCGTCAAGGTCTGATTAATTTCACAACGACTACACTTCGATTTTGTGTTGATCACAGATAATAAATTCGTTACAAAAACTCTGGTACATGAAAGGTGAAATGGCACAAAAACAAAATCACTGACCATCATTTGCAAAGACTAATATGTTTGAAAAACATCCTATCGGTTCTATAATTCGCAAGATGTCGCATTAAACAATTATTTTCCTGCATATTGTAAAGTTTCTCTGAAGAAACTGATTCCAGTAAACAATCTCTAGCTAATTGTGAGACTGATGAAGCGAAATTTTTGTTCAGGTTACTACTTCAAATCAAGTGTTACGGTTGTTTTAAAACATTGGAAAGCGAAAAAGTAGATTTTGAAAAGCACAAGAATGCGCTGATATAAAAATCTCAGATCGGCGCCTGCTGTGGAAAGAAATAACACTGTCTACTTCGATGTATGAACAACAACTTCCTAAACAACCGTTGTCAGAGAATTGCCACCCACAACAACTGTTCTTCTGGAATCACTGTCCAGTGGCAATTGTCTTAGAACTCACATCCATGACCATTCACGCTTTGTTTTAATTAATTCAGTGGTAAGTGTTGAATAATTCCAGCACTTGACGTGCTGTTAAGGTTTCAAAACGATTCAGAAGTTTTCCACTGCGCAGTTCATTGCTTCAGAATGAACTTTATAAGTACATTTTTGTGCTCAACTGTTATGCAATCAATTACCGCCAATCAGAGTCTGCAGCTATGAATCGTGGTCACACTTTGAAATATGAACTTCAGTGGCAGATGCTTGTCCATATTTGCTAACAACCATTAATACCATCATCAGAGGTAAGTAAACCAAACTGTACCGGAAGAGTGAACGTGAAGTTTTTGCATTAGGATTGCAAAAAAATTTGGCACTAAGATACAATAAACATGCGTTAACGGGCAGCGAATCGAACGCGAAAGACCACGTCGTCAGACCGCTGTACGGTACCACAAAAGAACAAATGCCGAGCAATGCTAACGAATGCCTGCAAAAATAACAACTCAAAAGAGCAACTGCTGACACAATTATCGAGTAATTTCAATAATTTGCAAATCTGCAAAAAAGGTTTTGAAACAGACTGAAGTCGAAAGAGGAACAAACCGAAGTGTTGTTCGCTTACACAACGCTTCATCAGTAACACACATAATTCGATATCCGGCTCGACTATAATCACCACGGTGATTCCAACTTAGGGCATTGAAGTGTGGGAATTGCCAACAATAAAGTACGGCAGCTAGAGCGAAAGCAGCTGGTTCAAGTGTACCGGTCGCAGCTGTATAGCCCATCAATGGAGGAATCGACCCCACTATAGCACCAACCCAGGTGCATGCTGCTGAATGCCTTTTCATTGGCGTGTATACACCTAAAACTATCCATCCTTTATAACATTCAATTGTTCATGTAATGTGCTGATAAGCAGAGATAAAAGTTATATTTGAGCACTAATATTTACAGCGTATTTTAAAAGTACAAGAATGCGTTAACGTAAAAATTATCGTATAGGGCATGAAATGCTGATATTCTAAAGATGATAATGCGATGAAAAATAAATAAGATGAGGTAAACAGAGTATCGTTGTGACAAACCTGCATAAAGAAAGACGTTGAGCAATCCAAGCATTGCTGTTAGAGAATTACATCCATTCCAGAGTATACAGGTTCCAGCTGATGCAACAACAGATGCGAATACAGCTGCGTGAAGGGGTGAAAATCTGGAGGGAGAGAATATGAAATGATTCACTAGGACTCAGAACGTATCGGTAGACTTACATCAAATTCAACGTGATTATAAAGCACCTATAATGGAGTGTTTTTTCAAAGATGTGAAATTTCGATTGTAGAATGAGGATTGAGAAATGATGGTAACGAATGAATAACCAACAATGAAAACATAATGAAATAGTACAGTGAGGTGATGACCATCACCTGTGTACGACTAAAAGTCTGGCTTGAGTACGTTTCATTTGCGCATCATACGGTGCTTCAAGAAGATGATTACACGCATTCGCACATGCCGATAACAATGTCGTACCAATTACACAAGCGAACAATGATGACAAATCAACTGGAACTGATGTCATCATATAACCACCAACTGCCGTTGAAGTTATTAATGCTGTGAGCCGTGCTTTTGATAACTGCAATTGTCCATTAGACAGTATATCAAAGTTTGTATCATTAAACACAATATCTGCTCCAAAAAGGCAAAATTGCACAGACGACAATTTTAAATGCGCATCAATTGTGAAGAAAGTCCATCATCATGCAATTAAATACCTTGACCAATTGTGTTCAATTTTTGAAATGAACATCAAAGGTCCAAAACGCACTCATACTGCACTCAGCATTTATCTTTCAGTTGAGATTCTGTTTCAGTGATATGTCGTGAACACCAAAAGAAAGTATCATAAGAAGAACATTCCAAAGAAGCCTTTTCGAAAGGGGATATTAACGCCACAAGCGAGCGGTTTACATGGAGTGGTTCACGTCTGTTAGGCCCGAACAAACTCCAAGAAAGTCGCAAAGTAAGAGAATCAAATACGTTGCAAAATTTCAGGTTTTCTTTGGTTGCTGTGATGTTTTAAAATATTATTTCTATATTCCGAACAATACATTTGCTTTGACTGAAATAGTCTTTATTCAGACTGTGCCTTCTCCACGACGCCTGCGGGATCGACCCTCGAAAAACTTCCTGCATAGACCTTCGCAGACAACATCAAAAACAGTTTCAAGATTGACATAATGTGAACATTACATTTAGAGCAGCAATCCATATACTCGTTTGCTCGCGTGACTCGAAAAAGCTGATCTCATAAGTTCAAATGAGAACAAAATTATATCTCTAAAAATTTTAATGACTAGCAGTAACTGCTAGACAACGCTTTACGTTTCTTATGCATTTAGACTCGAAAAATTTGAGGTCACTGGGATGATTACCATACATATAATTACGCATAATTCAAAGAAAATAGTGAAAACATATTGACTGAAGCTGAACATTTTGGAGAGAATGATTACAATATTCCTGATACATCAGATATTTTTAAGGTTATACTGCCAGCGAAAAAAATAAAACCAAATATTTCACAAAGGCGGCTATGATTGGCTACACAAAAATTTGTTCGTCCTTAATACTGAAATAAGTCATACAAAAACGTTCTTCGTTGTGCCGACTTACTGCATCAATCGGCTAATGAACATGAGTTCAAAGCCTGAGCCTAACCTCCTTTCATCATGCTTAACAGTAGGCACAATGTAACCACAAAAAATGTTCATTAACGAATCAATACAATACAATAAAAATAGCTGCTTTTAAAAAACGTCCGTATCGTTGGATGTTCACGATTTGATGGCTGGCGAAACGAATCAAACTTTGCATATTTAAGTAATAAATTCGATAGATGAATTAGGTAAAAATACCTGAAAGTAATCGGCAATAAGATGATCCGATTTCATTTTACTCCACTGATCGACGGGCGCATCGGTAAGAATGAGACTGAGCTTACAATGCAGATGAGAAGTCGTTTCCATCTTTGAAGTGGGCGGTTGTCGTTTCCAAGCACTTGCGTTGGGATCAGTTGAGGAAGCAGACGAAGATACATCGATTTCAGGTTGTGCTTTACGAACAGCTATCATACTAGTCCGACTGGTTGCGAAACATGAAGGTCGTATTCCGTGTAAACGTACTGCTAACCGTGTTGGCAGCATTTTACTTTGATATTCTTCAGCTCCTAAAGGATTAGAAGGAATAAATATTTTTAAGATCGATTCTGAAACGAACATTCAAATAACTTAACGTCCTATATCAACAACGATGTGACAGCTGTAAGTGAATATCGGCACGTAAAAAGTTCCCAACCACACACATTCAAAAAAGTTTCGCTTCAGTAAGTTTTTATTTTTTCTGCTTCATTCTAACTTTTAAATCTTTCCCCAAAATGTCATGCAATTTCCAGTGGTTTATTTACGAACAAATGAACTTCGTTGTGATTAGATCATGATATCAGAATTCGGGTAAGAAAGTGATTGCCGCAGAATAACACAAAATCGAGTGATAAATGCACAAGCACAACAATTTAGTGAACAGAGCAGTACTGGGATGATAACTGGGATTAAGCGACAGGGGGATTAAGTGACAAGAGAATACCACCATGGACATGCGTGAGGAGTGACTATAACACGATATCGTTCACTAAAAAATGCCGCAACCCGCTCAGTGAACTGATTCAATATTTTATAATCTGCAGTTCGAGTGATCATTAAAACGGGTGTTTGCGCTATATTAATGGACAAGAAAAATGAGCTCATCAGCTGACTATTCAGACAGTATAGTATTACTAAATTTTGAGTAAACTCTTTGAAAAGACGTCAAATTTTGTCCAGTCTAGAGCTTGATCGACCTGTGCTTAATCTTCATCCTTTCACCCCACATAATCTTCATTACACATACCAAAATAGACCAAATCGGACTTCGAATACCAGCATACTTGATCCTTATATTCATCAACCGGGTCTACGACAATTGACCAAGCGACAACTGTCAGCACGACGTTTCGCCACAAATAGTCGGTCACACAAACTTCGTCTAGGTTCAACGTAAGCATAGCCTCAGCGTAAGCCTAAGCGTTCGCGAACGAAGTTTGTGTGACCGACTTTTTTTGGCGAAACATGGTGCTAACAGATGTCGCTTGGTCAATTGTCGTGTTCCCTCATCAACCAGTAACCGTAATTGATTCATTGACACTCCGCCAAAAATATATTTTGACCATCTGCCAGAAACAGTACTGATGACCAGTGTCGCTAATTTACCAAAAAATCTCAACTTTAAATTATTTATTAGTGTGTTGCAGGAACGAGAAGTTTTGAGGGAGATTTTTCTCCGACTTTCCCCGTCTTCGAACGGACATAATTACTCATGGTGACAGATATACCATCCCAAGGAGAGTTGGAGAGAAGAAGGAAAAAAGAAAGCAGTAAACAGCGTGTCCAAAAAGAAGCAGAATTCAACTATTTATATTTTCTAAGCTCGCGAAAGTTTCGGCGTCCTAAAGAAAGCAGATGAAATAATGAAGGTGAAAGTAGAGCATAGTAGAGTTGTGCGGAGACGGAAAAAAAGTTGGGAAAGGGGAGATTCGGGGAGATTTCGGGAACAGGGACAGTCCTCGAGAATGGCCGCGGCTCCAAAAAGGTAGGGGACGGGGACCCCAAATTCGGGGATTCCCCCAAAGTTTTAGTGCATGGTACCAAACGATGTATTATAGTAGCAGCAAAAACGAACATGAAATATTGGCTACAATAAGGAAATGTTGGGTGGCATGGTTAAGAAAGAAATGCAATATTCTGCCGTTGATCTTAAGTTTATCATCGTATGATAGAATCTCTTCTACATTCGACAAAATGGAACTTTCTAAAATTTTGTTAAAATTCATAATCATGATTGATATGGATAAGAATCTGAAAACGAAAATGATTATGAGGATAGATTACCTACAAACTATATTGAAATCGTATCATCCTGCCAATTAACAAAATTACACATTTAACTTCAGACGTTGATCATCCAAAAAAATCGTGCGTTGGCATTTCGGTTTTTGGATTAGAACTGAAAGGAGACTCAAACCGACGCCGTATTAATGCAAACATCTGCACATGTTAATCGAAATGAAATCGGGCTGCATTATGCTCATTTCATCCGGGATTAATCCACATCTGTATACCTGCTGAATGAAGTCTAATGAAAATTCTTCATGTTGAGCTCAATAAATTTCATGAAGCTTTGAAACGTTTGATTCTCGTAATACTGATTGCTTTCCTTGCATTACAAGCTCTGTTAGAACCCCATAACTCTGGAATTCATATGCTTGTGAACCAAATCAGAGCTTATCCATAGAATGAAGAAGGAGCCGTTCTTGCTTTCGGCCACAAAGATTTTGTCCTTGAATAAAAAACAACTGGGTTGATCATCGCTCGAAAGATCACGAACCACAACATGATCACGCATGAAATTGCAATTTGTAAGCTCATAACGATAAATTTTCATGAGTCATAGCACTTACAGAAACACACAATTGAAATGACAAGTATTCTTCTGATTGCTGGAATCAGTCGACATTGCTTAAACACTGATACGTCGCTAAATCGTTTCATTGCATTTGTTTGTGTGTTCATATAAGCAATGAGGTGAGAGAATACAATAGCACGGTAAAGGAATGAGAAAATAATTAGGAATGCGCAGGAAACATTGAAAAAATGACTATAAATTGGTGAAAAAGATTGAGAAATGATTCTGCAAAGAATGAGAATCATTGAATGAATCTGACAAACAATAAGATGGAAATTAGAAACGCTATCAAAAGAATGAGAAATGATTTCATAATTGAAAAAGAACGAAATGAAAATCAGAATCTCTGTAGAACGAGCGAAAATATTGGGATCTCAAAGAAGCGAATCTCCGTATTTGTGCGACATGAATTACCTCAAGTCTCACAATTATATCCATGAAAATGTGCAATATCACAACAAGCAATCATATTCCATGCAGTAAGATTACGGATTAAACTTTAAACTTACAGTGGCCATAGATTCATAACTTATATCATTCAGCGAAATATAACGCATCTATAAATTGCGACGGTGATTAACAAAGCGTATTTCATGGAACAGGACCCAGGGAGTTATCAACTCTTTCCTATGGTGAGTCAGTCCATTAAAGGGATGGACTCATCAATTTAACAAGGGGCTTATCTATTGAAAGAAATAATACTGATAATCGATGAATGATGATAACCAACTCTGTTTAATGGCACATGACAAGTTGCAACAACAACATATTTGGGATAACCAATAGTTAGAAAAACGCACCTCCTTGACATACTTAATTAAAGGTTTCTGCGGAAAAAAAGATGAACAAGTGGAAATTATTGTCATGTGTATGTGAACAGAAAGGCAAAATCCGAAAAAAATCGGTGTTGTTGAAAAAAATAAAATATGAATACGTTCAGGCCGGCATCGCTCATATATTATTGAGCACATTCTATGAAGTTGAAAATGTGATCAACTCTCCGAAAATAATATCAAATTATAACATTTACTGCGAAAAGGATTTCCAGAATTGAATTCATTTTTGCAAGCAATTTTTTGGGGTGGGGGGGAAGGGGGACGAATTTAGGTATTCCACCGGTCATAGTCCTACTGAAACTTCTGCATAAAATTTAGATGCGTCGTTGAATTAACGATCACCCATCAGTGCTCGCAGAAGGTCGAAAACCGTTGCTTTACAACGAATTTTTGCGCTTTCTGTATTGAGTAGTGAATGATTTTCAGCGTTGAACAGTCGAAGCAGGTTGGAGGGATTCGAAAATGCGAATACTGTAATATATTGACGTTCCAGTTCTAATTCGGTTATCCGCATTTTTTTTCAGTTTTGGATTTTTGAAGAAGCTGTGCTAATGTATCCCTATTGCATTGTCACGATGGAGCGCGAACGAGACGATTCGTGAGAGACACCGAAGTGATATGTGAAATCAACCTTTAAATCTGTACTTTAGGTGTATATGTATAAGATGTACACGGATATAATGCACTATCAATTTGGATGAAGAAATGGAACTTTCATATGTCTTACTTGGAGGATCTCCTCCCTTTGTGTTCGTATGATATGAATACTTTGTGTTTCGATAATATAATTCGGTGTTATTGCAAATAAACGCCAAAATACATACTCTAAGGTTAGCATCAGTGTTGCTCACCTTAGTCGCATTCGTGGACTCGAATATGTTGTTGAAAATTATCTATAAATAATCTACAGGTATTCTTTTGGTGTTTGTGCTCTCACAGTGTGACAAAATGCAATTTTAACACTACTTCAACTAATCCAATGAAAAGGAACCCTTAGTTCAGGTATCACATTTTGTCAGTTTCAGTAATAATTTATTTAGTCTAAATTTTAAAAAGTTCTCGTGCTCTATACTTTGTTTATCGTTGCATATCTGCTAGAGTATATACAACAAAATATATCATAGTTTCATTCAGTGGTACAAAAATATCAAAATCTGGCGAAATGCTTTGTAAAACACGTTCCACTAATGTGTGGGAAACTTGGAAAATATTCAATCTAGTTAGTTCTTAGATATGATCATTACTGAGATGAACAAATAGATTCATAAGCTAAATCGACCCCAGTCTCAATTCTCCTTCAAGAAAACTGAAAGGTATCTGCATAGGAAGGATTTCTGCAGCTACAAGCAGGAGCTTTGATGATTTTTCTGAAATACCGAATAACAAACATATTTATCCACTTTGTTATGACTCTGCCCAAGTAATTCCTTTTGAATTTCATACTAACCAAATACGTACGCAAATGTGATAGCAAACAGTTGCATTTGCATTCGAAAGATCAGTTCCTATACCGTTCTCCTTGGGCTCATTTTATTGTTTTATGAGATCTAAAAAGAGATGATGTCATCTCAGCGAGTATGTTAGTTACAGTGATAGCTTCGTTATATAATTTGAATGAAACACTACGACTTTTTGGAATTTGTTTTATTTCGTTTATAGAATTTCAACAAGTTCATCACGGAATTAGTAACCAGCAGGTCCGCTCTCCTCGCCTTTTCTGAAGTCACTGTTCGCATAAATTTTACCGTCTTTGCCCTTCTCGACCGCCGTAATAACAGTTAAGTTCCCAGTCGGTATCATTACATGGCCCAGATTCTGTAGCGCTTCTACGTATTCCTACGGTGAATAGAAAGATAAGTTCAACATTGCATTTCAGCAACTGAAGGTGAATTGCCGAAAGAATCATATTCAAATAAACCGATATTTCAACATTCGGGAAAACTTACAATTAATAGTATAACCCTTTGCATGGAGTCCATTTTCTCTCATAAAAAGAGGTTGGCGTGTGCATGGAATACTTACATATGAGAAAGACCAAGAGCGTTTTAAACAAGATGAACTTGTTTAGAAATGCAATTTTATGTTTAATTCACTCTCCACACTCGATACTTTCTGACAAAAACTGCTGATGGGACCATCAAATAACTAATTTCATCGTTGGGCGCACAATAAATAAACGTCAATAATATATTTATCACTACTCATCTGAAGCCCGAGCTCAGTTATTTTTTGATTTGACGCTCACACAAGTTTTTTTTGGACTCAACTATTATCGAACCTCTCCCAAAGAATGAACCTGAGTCTGAAGAAGCCCTAGTTCTTGGAACTGACACTAAAGTAGTTCGATCACTTCACTTCGTTTCAGAATCAAATGCTAAGTTTTTAATTTTAATTCTACAATCCATTTTGAAAACGAAAAATTTCTGAAAAAAACCTTTGGGAACCTATTTTCATATAGGGTATGATTTGGCTGCAATTGGTTGTGAACTCGAGGTGCGTCGACTGCTTGTTTTACGTTTTGATCAAGCCAAATCACATGCAGTGCCGCTCCAGCAACACCAGATATTATCGTCGATCCACCTGCACCGCCTAATGAAAGTTGTGGCTACAATTTATGACACTGTTGATCAGTTTCTTCGTCAGTCATTTGAATTCCTTACTAAATCAGTGAAATGATCAAGTGATTATCGGTTATTGCTTTTTGAAGAGGAGATTTCATTTCAAAAGATGTAGTGTTTTTCTCTTTCAAACATTTTTTTGAGTGGGTAGTTTTCTAGCTGCATTAAAATCTATAATACTTCATTTTTCGTTTCGTTCTTCTGCCAACGGTAGAGCCTCACTTGACGTTCATGGAATTTCTCTTATTAATAGTGATGTCTCTATTCCAGTTAAACTATCCTATTCCTGTTCCATTCTGAGGAATAGAATAGAACAGTTCGCAAATGCAAAACGCACAGAACAGGGCCGTTAAAGAGCCCAAAAGAATAAAATAGAACAGTTTTCAACAGATTTTGGCCGTTCCTTAAACAGTTCTTTGTGAAGACTGCAGTGAGATAAATTATCATTGTTATATTATTGTTGTTATTATTATTTATTACTATTATATATTATTATTACTATTATTATTATTCCTTCTCTTCATCATTTTCTTCGTTTCTTCGGAGATTCTTCCTTGGTGATCACGTTGGTTAGCAATCGAAGCTTCGATTACGCAACCCTTAAAAGAAACGGCAGCAATCTTATCGAGTACTCAGTCTTGTGCAAAGCTATACGGCAGAACTTGAGAGAGGATTTCTTGAGATATTAGATGAATAAATTAAGAAAAAGCTGTAGAAGGAAGAAAAAGTTTAAAGAAATGCAGGCGGAGAATGGTTCTATATAAACAGAGATCACAGCATTAAGAAGCCAGAATGGGCGGACAGTGAGAAATAAAACTGAAATGGAAGAAGTGTGCAAAACCTTCTACACGGATCTTTTTAAATCATCAACTCCCTCATTCCTCTTTCACCTCAACAAACATAAGAGGTGCCACCAATTCTGCAATGCGAGATCGAGAATGCTCTCCGAATAAACAAAAACGGCAAGGCCCCTAGAAAAGATGGAATAACATCAGAAATGATCAAATGTGCAGGGGAAACCTTCTGAAAAGCTCTTGCTGTGCGTTTCAATGAAAATCTCAAGGAGGGAATAACACCTTCACAATGGAAGGAATCAAATAACATCCTGCTACATAAGAACGGCGATAAAGAAGACCTGAAAAACTATCGTCCTATTTGCCTGCTATAAGGATGACGGAGAAATAGTTTCTCAAGTAATTCGGTGCTGATAGCTGTTAGAGATTCGAATCCACTGGGAAACTTCATATTCAATACCACTTGAGAGATGAAAGGCCATCAGTGAGAGGTGAAACAACTCATCAAGGGCGAGTTATCGCAGTTAATTCTCAAAAATGCCAAAGGCTGTTTGTGAGGAATTCCCTCAAGAAACAACTAAAGGCTGCAACTGTGTTTCCGAATGAACACCCTATTTTCAAATGTTGGTCGTACTCTAAACTCTATGAGCAGTCCATCACAGAAATTGCTCACATTTTACACCTCCCATAAAAGATAATGCTTGCACGATTCGAGTCCGATTGAACGAATCAGTTCATCCGAACTCACTAGTACCAGAAATCGTGCATCAGTTTCTGACCGAACTGTTGGGATGAAACGGGAATCCTCTGTTCTTCAATGTTGCTGGTTACCAGAGCTCAAAACCCTCCGCTTTCTTCCAATCATCACGGTCAAAAACTGTCAACTGCCTACGTAGACAATCTTCTCCCACCCGAAATAATCTCCATTTTGCACTGAAAACGCCAAAAAACCACGTTTCCAACCCTAACTACCACATATTTTATCGCGTCACTTTTCTGTCTGAGAGAACAGAATAGAACAGCTTAGAACAGCATAGCACAGTTTAAGCGGCTAGAATAGAATACAATAGAATAGAACAGTTTTCAAACGAGGGACGCACAGAATAGAATAGAATCGTTTGGAGCGGAATAGCACAGAATGGAACAGTTTTCAGAAAGGTGGTATAGAGACATCACTACTTATTAATTTTCGGTAATATCAATCCGAAGTGTGATAATAATTTGTGCAATATGATAGCCAACTTGACCACTGAATACTTACAATCGAAATGGATATACTTCATGGAAGAATCAACAAAAAATTTATATACAAACAAGGAATCGTCGATCAAATACACACCTCTTTGCTGTTTTCGTTATAAGCAATAACTGGACTCATACTGCTCATTGGTCGTTTACCTGGTTTTATGAAATTTGATGGTGATGGAGGAAAGCCAAAATAATTAGGATGATCAGGCGTACTGAAATCGTCCATATCATCGTTCCATAAAACACCGGTACTTTCTGACATAACAGCAGCACCAAAACTAAATTGCCGAAAGATGTACACGGTAGACAGGATGAAAATCAATTTGAATGGTATCAAACTTGATTAAATGCCCACAGGAAATTACATTCAACTGCATTAACAAGGCCACGAGACAGATACTGTAAAGGATATGACACTAAAATATTGTATGTAAGCAGACTCAACTTTAGAAAGGAGTGATGACTTACTGCAGGTTAATAGTAGATGTTACAGACACTGCATGACCGTAAGTATCTAATACGGAAATGTGTGTTGTTCCGCGATCTTCAGGCGGTGCTTCAAAGCTGCCGCCATAGTAAGAATCATCATGCGGCTTATCCGTTATTAGATTCCTGAAATAAACGACATATTCGGATTCAGCTCGAACACTGTTATTCTTGTTGTCAGCCTTCAATTTTGCATGGCTGTTGTCGCCACCGAATATCACCTCGTTATTGATAACACTATCCTCCGACTACTTTTCAAGGCGTTGACAAATATCTCGGGAACTGGAAGCCCCTTTCAATTAATTCACCTTTGTTCTAGACTACTCAAATTGAACTGATCAAAGTTTAGCAGTCGCTCATTATTGGCTGCAATTGTATGATCACCTAGTTTATACGGTATATCTAGGATGAAGCGGAACCTTATGGCTTTAGCATATTCTTCAGAAGTGATATTTTGGGCGATCTGAGATGCATTTTTGATGAAAGCCATGTCACCAAGAGCGCTTCGTGCTGCATATGCGAATTTCGAGGCTTCGATGTAGCGATGATATAAAGATACAACCTCATCAAACGTTGACAAATTCAGCTCATATCTTAAAATATGATGAATGTATGACCATCATTTTATTGCACTTACATAAGCAACTATTGAACATTATTACTTTTTTCGTGATATAATGAAATATTGAATCCAGTATCACTTGAAGGTCAACGATTCAAGTTTAAGCCCGGGATAAGAATATCAAGCTTTATTGATTTGCGAAATTCTCAATCCCAATTTAGGGTACCAGTTGTTGAACTGCAATAAAAATCTTAGCTTATGCATTCTGAACGACAAAGTTGGAACTGATAATGCTCATAGTGCCAACATCGCACTGATAACAGCTTGGTAATAAAATGATGAATTTCGTAATAACAATAATGAATTAGTACTGACCCGTCAAGGATGTTAAGAATCGCTAATGCAACCGCAGAACCTGATGGGGGTGGCGGACCGCAAAGATGGAGACCGTTGCTAAGTTTTGTGTGAACTACGTTCTCATCATTCCGAATTATCGATTTGTAGTTTTCGAAATCTTCAATTGTCAACAAGCCACCTATGAATAGTTTATTGGATTATGATGCAAATGGATGTACGCTTACTGCCAAAAGCAATTTCACTAATATTCTCCTGCAGCCGGCGCAAAAAGCAAACATATTAGCATTATATGAGCATGCGTGCGCCAGAGTGTGGATACAAAGCTCGAAGAACGTATTAAGTTATTAACAATTTGGAAGGTTAGTTTGGAGGGCTCGATTTCAACCCAGTGGAAAAACTGTCAATACGCGATTAGATATTATTATGCTCTGATAAAACTGAAATGACGGTTCGCCTGGGTAAAAAAACTATTTTACTGAAATGATACAATCTTTTAGAGGTAATAAATCCAAACACTACCGTATCGTTTGAACTCTGCGACGAATTTTTGTGCAAGTTCGCCTCTATAAAATAAATCTACGGGGTCTGTAGCATTCGCAAGTGATGGATCGGCTATCAGTTTCAAAGTCTCAATAAAATTATTCCTAAAATCAGAAGGATGATAATCAGATCATTTAATCTAATTATTCTATATTTCAAACTAATCTTAAAAACCAAGAATGAGTGAGTTGATTTGGGTACACGAACGATTTGCCTAACGACAGTTTGCCTAAAGACATATTGCCTAACGGACAGTTTGCCTAACGGACACTTCGCTTAATGGCAGTTTTGCCTAATCTCATTTTGCCTAATGGGCGGGCGAGATTGTTAGACGCATGTTGGGAATGTTCATCTCGTGGCTATTATTAGAACACCTGTACATATCAAAGTTGATGATTTTGATGGCTTTAGTCAAAGTCAAGCTTTTATCAATGAAGTTACCAAGAGCAAACAAGTTGTCTAGTTCATCTTTATCACCGGTGATGGACAGCTTGCTTCAGCAGTCTCCTTCAACGAACTATGTTTGGTTTTATATAAAACACATTTCCCAAAAGAATAAAAGATGTTACTTATTAATGAACGCACCCGTTCAGAGCGTTCCCAACATGTTCTGAACGGGTGCGTCTAAAAATCTCACACATCCATTAGGCAAAATGACATTAGGCGAAATTGCCATTAGGCAAACTGTCCATTAGGTAAATTGTCCGTTAGGCAAAGTGACCGTTAGGCAATGTGTCTTTAGGCAAACTGTCGTTAGGCAAACGTCTTTAGGCTAATTGTCCGGTTACGGTTGATTTGATATAAGAATTTTCAGTGATCCAATTTTCACATCATAGACAATCAGATCGGATGACAATAATAAAAAATACGATGAAAAAAAAGATTCAAAGAGTAGGAAGTATGCAAAATAACAATGAAGTGCTGTAGGCGTTCATAATGAGAAGAATATTGCGAGGAAGTGAATTTGAAGAATATAAAAAAGAATATCTCTTAAAAATGCAAAAAATGAGATAATTTTGAAGAAAAAGCAGCATATCTTGTTTTGATCTGTTCCCCAGCCGCATATACTTTTTTTGTTGTTGGATTTATGAACGCTTTCATAGTTGGTTCTTGCATGATCCATGCTTCTTTCTCTTTGAGTGCCTCAGCCAGCGCATGTGATGTTGGATAACCTTCAAGATAATTAGAACATCAACTGCAATTCAGATGAATTTTCTGAATGAATAAAATAGTTTATGCTTATCACTTGTAATTATTTTAAGTGAGGGATGAAAATACTCGACTTGAATCGAATTAACAAAAATGGATTAACTTCCATCAAGAATTTACTTGAATGGCATCGAATTCAACTGGTAAGTATTTATTTTAAGAGATTTACAGCGAGGGGCAATGAAATCGAAGACAAGAATACAAGAGGGTTAAAAGAGCTCACCCTCCTCCATCAGTTTAATTGTTGGCAACACGAGCTGATCCCAACTAATACCTCCTCCAAAGTTTGTATATGCCGTCCAAAGGCCATGCACCTCACCAGGAACCGCTACTGCTCGCCAGCCTATGTGACAAAGCCTAGTCAATATCTCCTTCATTGATATGTAATAATTCTTTAAAATTACTCATTTATTCATGTTAACATATGCCGTATACATGCAGTTCACAATTGTTGACTGAATGAAATTGTGCCAATAATAAATTGCCGATAAGTCTTAAAACGAATTCAACATGCATCATTCAGTAATTTTTCCTAACCTATTTGGGATTCATTCCAGCGATCGACATACATTTTCTCATCTGCTGCTCCTGGTGCTACTTCGCGAGCGTCAATAACGGAACAATTTCTCGTTGTTCTGAAACTTGGCGGTTAGATGCTTCTTCGACAATAAAACATGAGGTAATTTCATTGAGAAACTATCTGAAATTGACATATTAAAGAGAATAATAAAAAAGCAAAAGGCACTGCTTAACATACATGCTTATAACTAAGTAATAATCTAACATTGGAGTATCAAACGAGTGATGATCGAATTCAGAACGTAGCCACGTTCATGTCAATTTCAACCTCAAGAAATTATTCAAAAACATGTAATCATTTTCTTATAATTGGTTTTAAGCAGCATCAATTATTCGTTTGCTTTCATTTGGCTGAACATATAATGAGATGCAAATTGAGAATATGAACAAAAATTTACGAATTATAAATGGTCATAAAATGACCACCACCGATACCAGCTGAATGAGTGTCCATAATACCAATACAAAAGAGAGTGGCGATCGCTGCGTCAACCGCATTTCCTCCCTTCAGTAATGTGTCTCTGCAGAAAAACGAATTCAATTTGTTTCAGAGCATAACTTCATTAGATCACACCACTGTCGTCTTATAGTCAGGTGAATATGATACTGCATCAGTCAATGGATAAGTTAACAACAGCACATCATACCTTCCAATTTCAGAACAATATTCATTGTCAGCTGCGACTGCGGCTTTCTCATATTTGCCAAGTGGGCTTATCGATGGTTCAGGCCAATACGGTGGTTTTGTTGAAGACTTTAAAATTGAAGACTATTAATTATTATTGAACACGTTCATATTAATGGAGAACATTATCTGCTGGCAACGTATAGTATTATGAGAGAGGAAAATTGCAGTTTTATACTCTTCATCAAGTTCACATTATTACTGTTTAAACTTCGTAAACACCTTTGTAAGAATTGAAGAAACTAACTTTTTGTAACAAACTGAAGTAAAGTGCAGCGAAGGTAATTGAGAGAATTACGAGGAGAAAGATGATTACAATTGAAACTGCGATTACCATGAAGAATTTTCTGAAAATATAGTCATTTGAGCGAGAGTACTGCGTAGATTAGTAATGGGAATTCGAATCAGTCCTTTACTCCTCCAAGCGAAAGTTCCCTGCTGGTGCATGAATCATCGTATGTCGCGGAAGAATGCCTCCTGCGGGACCTCTGCTCTCGGAAAACCCCTCGTACCTGCGGGGCCCCTGTGGTGGTCGCCGTTAAACGCAGATAATTCAAATGACAGCAATTCTTTTCATAACTAAACCACAGTTGATTTAATTCAAGCACAACGGATTTATTCATCTTAACAAACGTTGCATGTGTGTGTTGTAAATCCTACGATTAATTTCCGTCCTCGTCCGATAGGAAATTTGAATGGTTCATATCGGGGCAACCCACTGCTTAAAACAGTTTTTGGAGCATTCCTTCGAGCATGGCAGTGTATTGCAATGCTCGAAAAAATGCTCCAGAAACTTTTAAAAGTTACATTCTTCAAGGTGAAAACACAGAGCGGGGGGAGAAGCTCCTCCAGGGATTTCCACACCAAGAAACCTCCCTCCCGTAGGTACACCTGCATAAACTGAAAATTTCTCCGCACCAGCCGAACAGATGATTCATAAAAATCCATCACGAGGTACCAACGCCGGATCCCCTGCAGAAAAAGGCCTCTTTTCGAACACTGGCGTCGATGCATTCGAAGCTGCCCAGTTAAAAAGTGTTCGAATCACGCCAATAACATATTTATGTACTGATCCGCCATACCAACCTCGGCAATGGCACATTCTCCTTGGCATGTTCCTCAAGCAGAGGACGACTCTCATCATCTTCTATGTCACGGCCTTGTTCCGGATCCATTCAACAGTAATATAAGCTCTGAAAATATCTCGCATATTTTATCATATTGACCTATCATTGGACAAACCGCTTACGTAAGCCCTCAAGAGTCAGCACATAAACATACTCGAAATACAACTGTGAATTTTATATTTGTCACTCGCTTTAGTCTCATTGTGTTCGCAAAGTGAAAACGTTGGACTTTTCGGATGGGCACAAGTACAGATTTCCTTCATTTTCATTTAGCGATTTTAGAACCTTCGTATTCAGTTTTAATTCATATCCGAATAACCCATGACTAGTGATGGTTTTTGCTCGTCAGGGGGCAACTCGTTGCCTAGGGGAATCTCGTCGGGGAACGGGCAAGCGATCTTAACCGAAAACTAAAATTATGAGGTAAGACATCTTCATCGGAGTTCCACCTCCCGATGAGATCTAAGTATGCTGCATAACTATTCCCGATCGTCGTAAAGAGAAACACTTTTCAATACTCATCACTGAAAAATAAATTGATCAGTTGCAGCGGAATCTACCCTTGGTAGCGGAAACTTCCATTTATTATTAGCAATTCTAGTGGCAGATTACTGCTACAGTTCACAGCATGACAAACAATCATTTGGGACGATGTTGGTTTCGAGTTTGATCGAAACCAACATCGTCCCAAATGATTGTTTTTGGAGACGTTATTCTATAGTTTTATACCAATATCTTTCAAATTCATTTGTGATGTATTACTTTCCTGCTTCATTGAAAATTATCAATCTAGTAATATGCTATGACCAAAAGTATTTATGATATTAAGAATAGGGTCGCTTACAAAGGACCAATCCATGTTCCATTGATTATTACGGAAAAACGTGCTTGGCTTAGGACGAATCCATTCACGACCAAACTTCTGGAACGAATTGTGATTGTGAACCGAGGTTCAACGGTGTTGACATATAATATTTAGCTCTCATCAGGAGGCAGGAATTATGACGGGGAGGTATTACCCGATAATTTTGCTACCCGACTTTCCGGTCAGGATCCTCCGCTTGACGAATTGCTCTCCGACAAAGTTCCCCTAGATCAAAGTGTTACCCACTGATAACAACGGGTAATCATATATTATTGGGATACGAATTAAAAATGAATTATAAAGTTCATCATACGTTGGCACAAGCGATTGGAATGAAGGTGAACAAAACCTGTGCTTGTTACAATACTGACGTTCCTTTCTGAGAACGTGGTTATGAAATTTGAACAAATTGGGCGTGATATATAATTCCGTCATTTTGAATATAAATGCATAATATTTGATAAGGCTCATCACGTTGACTCTTTGGACTCTTTCACGTTGGACTCTTTCACTTTTCAGCTTCCCCTTTCAGTATACTATGAAAAAATATGAACAACTTCATTAAATATTTCATATTTCTCTGCAAGAAAAGATAAATTTGCAAGTTTTTGATGAATCAGAAATGACCTGCTTTCTAACAAATGATGCTCACACTATTTTTCTACATTGAGAGAAACTTGAACATCCTACGTGTGAAAAAAATTACTTAGCACGCGTTTTAATTCAGTTTTTACGAACATTTGAACTTATGTTCCCAAGATGAGAACGTCAGACTCTAAACGGTTAAAATGGTCCAGGAGATTGAGATGTCGCATTCTCAATTCATTTTCACTTTTCGAGTGGCATTGATCATAAAACTGTGCTCAAAGACATGAGTTAGATAAGTAAACTAATTGTTATGGAACCTTTGGCCACTTAATCGTGGAACTTTGGTCTTCCATCTTATCCTCTTGTGTCTTGCCATATAATTGATGGCATCTTACCTCAGCTAACCCGCACATTTTCAGCTTTCATACTATTTTGCTTGAAATTGCTCCGTTTTCAGTCACGCACACGCAGATGTGAGTTTTAAGACAAAATTTTGGTCCTCTTAAGGAAACGGCTAATAACATTGGACTCGGGAAACGAACATGTCAATTGATAGAGATCGGAGAGTCTGTGATATTGACGGAGACTATGGAATAAAACAGCTGTTTTTTTTCAAGGATAGATCAGTTTGTTGGGCAGTGATCTAATTTGCATATAGTGATCTTCTTTGCATACGGTGATCTGCTTCATTGCATATAGTTATCTTCTTAAGAATTTGTATACAAGAAGTCTATATAAGGGAGACATGTCATTTGTTTTCTGTCTTTGTCTCGAGTTCGGGAACCACAGGCGGTTGTCATTCTTATCTGGGTTTCGAGTAAGGCATTATTCTTGTCTCGTCGTCGTCCACACCAGTTGTCAACTCAACTGGCGTTAGACATAACAACTGACGATCAGGATTTCGGGTTTTATTTGCCGAAAGTGGTGGAGGTGAGCACTGAGGACTCGTCTTCCATACGAAGCCTTAGTGTCACGCGCCCTTTACTGCACCTCAGGTGTAAGCACGTGGCCAACTTGATACAGTTGAGGGTTTCAGTAAAACGTTTTTCTCCTTGCTCGAATGAACTGCGTAAGGCCGATAGACCCTAAGAAGAACTCCGCCAAGCCTTGCCTACTTGTGACTGGAGTCATCAGTGCGGTTCATCCGTCTCGGCACAAGTAACAAGGACGCTCTCTCTGGGATTAGTGCCCTAGCGTCGTTAGCTGCGGACATATAACAACAATGAATGACATTAACGAACTTCATCGACTAACTATAAGATGGACCCGCTCGTCATGTTGCCACAGCAACAACAGCAGCAAATGCAGCAATTCGACCTAGTACTGACTCTACTGCAACAACAAATGGCCGACCAACGAACGAGCACTCCTCGACAACCATCGGCGACAATCGCGTCGTCCGCCATGGATTCAGTGCTCAAGAATACCATCACCACCTTTTCATATGCGCCAGAAGACGATATCACGTTCTCGTCATGGTATGAACGTTATGAAGACATTTTCAAGGTGGATGATAGAAATCTTGATGATGCTGCAAGAGCACATTGTCTCTTAAGGAAGTTGGATGCGGTCGCATATGCGGAATACTCCAACTACATTCTGCCTAACCAACCTCGAGACATACAACTCGACAAGACGATCACAATCCTATAGGATATCTTCGGTCCACAAATATCAACGTTCAACCAACGTTATCAGTGCTTCAAGATAACGGAGAACGACCGCGACGACATCATCACATATGGTGGAATCCTTGATTATCAACTATTACTTGGACATCGAGTGGTTGTTTCGTCAATCGCAGTGAGCGATCGGCGGAATATTTATTTTATTAGAGTAATGATTATTTATTGGATTGGTATTTGACTGCGTTTAATTATGCAAAGTATTCACGGCGACTTATTATTTACTCGGTTTTGTTCGGTTGGCCTGCTCGCCTAGCCGGCGGGGTGGCGTGAATTGAGGCTAAAACAATGTGCACGGAAACGTGAGCATTGTGGCCAGCAACGCTGTAAACGTTTGATAGCCTGGCCGATCCAGGTAATCCAGGTGGAATCCTTAATCGAGAGTGCGAGATATTCCGACTAGGCGAATTGAATGCCGAAAAATTCAAATGCCTATCTTCGTCTGTGGACTTCAATCACCATCCGACGCGAACTATCGATTTTAGCTGCTCAACAATATTGATTGAGACAATCAAGTGACGCTGAATGGTCTTACGGCACGCTATCGCCGACTCGTCACACTCAAACACGACACCAAAATGGTTGAACATTCCAGTGGTTTTCATGCAATCGTTAACGAAACAAAATTACGTCAGAAACTACAATCAGCATAGAAAACCCATCTATCAGAAACGAAACCAACGAGATCAACCGACAATATTACAAAAAATATTCCTAAAAGCCCATGCTGGCAATGCGGTGGTGTTCACTATGTAAAAGATTGTTCATACAATCGAAACAAGTGCATAACTTGCGGAATACTTGGCCACAAATAAGGCACCTGCAATTTCAATTAAAAGCATCATCAACGCAGTCACCACCAAACATATCGCTCGTCTGGCGCCCATAGCATCATTACATCACAAGACACCCATCAACGAGCCGATATATCACTATTCAGCTGAACAACCGCTCGACTCGATTCCAAATCGACACCGGCTCAAATACCACTATTGTGTTTAAAGCATCTTGGAAACAGATCAGTGCACCCAAACTGTCGAAAGCTACAAAAGAGGTATCGGCCGCTTCAAATAATCTGATACAATTTTCAGGCCAATTCTAACAGATACTGAAATTCAACAGCACCAGTGCAAATGGTATCATCTTCGTTGGTAAAAGCAACCTTCTTGGTTCATAACCATTTTGGCCTCGACTTCATGGATGAACTCAACCTGTGGGATCTCAACCAATTTTGTGGTAACGTACGACGATCATCGTCAGTTCATCAAGTGACCAACCAGCAACAACCACTGATCAAACAATCCTATCCAAAAGACTGCAACAACTCTCTCGGACGTTGCACGAAGACCAGAGCAACCCTACACCGTCATCCGAATCGAGGTAGACAACAACTGAATTTGAATCATGTTTGTCAATGTTCGTCAACAGAAGACACCTGCGCACATCAATGGATTTGATTCGGCCCACTACACCTACCACACCACGACGCAACAGTGGAATGGAGGAACAATCTAACAAAAATCATGGCGCACGTCAAAGATAATTCGTCAAAGTTGATCTTGTTTATTATCACGGTCAGCAAAGAGAATGCGAGAAGGGAATAGTCCTCAAGATAAGAGGCAGAGTGTTATATGATGTTCAGATTGGTACAAATATTTGGAAGAGACACGCAAACCAACTGCTCGAAAGAAAACCTGACAAACAACACTACTTAGGTAATGAGACATTGAACTTGCCGCTTGATGCCTTCCATGCCAACCCAATCCCAACACCTGACCCTTCCCCAGAACAACACTCACCAGCGATACCAGTCCGACGTTCTAATCGGATTCATCGCCGCTCACAACGTTTAGTCATCGGAGAAATCATACGGCACAACAACTCGAGGCGGAAGTGTTGGGTAGTGATCTAATTTGCATATGGTGATCTGCTTTGCATACGGTGATCTGCTTTTTTGCATACAGTTATCTTCTTAAGAATTTGTATACAAGAAGTCTATATAAGGGAGACATTTACCTTCTATCTTGATCTTGAGTTCGAATACCACAGGCGATTCTCTATCGTTATCCGGGTTTTTTGTAAGTAAACGTATTTCTTTGTCTCGGTGTCGTCTACATCAGTCGTCAAACTCAATTGACGACAAACACATCACAATTCACGCTGTAGACTGATTTATGAAGATCGAATGAGTGTAAGGTGAGAACATTTTAAAGAAATGAACTGTCGAGATACCTTTATAAGCACAGTTGCACAAAGCTCGAACAATGACAACTTTCATTCCGATCAATATCCCCTTCTCCTCTCTCGCTTTCCCTCACGTTCATGGATCGTAAGAGACAGCTACATGGCATATGTGCAAAGCTGTAAGTCATACACTACCCGCAGCTTTAAGAGGGTTTTAGAGGACTCTCAAGTACCTCATTCATAAACATCGGAAACGCATTCACCAGATCAAACCCTGCATGACTCACTATCAACCATTCAAGATGTACTCAAAATTGAAATACAGTTAGTAAAGGTGTATAAGATAGAAAAGGTCATTGAAAGTTTGATCTTGATGTTTATATATTACGGGCTATGCAAACTAATAATATAACGGGCATTGGGTCAATAAGCCGCAGATTTAGCATATATGACTTTCGTGATAAAAACGTTGACTGAGCGCAGCATCTATAACAAAATTG
>JAPYMA010001137.1:0-23587 GCA_035041965.1 Anisakis pegreffii
AGAAAATGCACATCAAACTACCAAACTATGTCAGAACATTGTAATAAAGCCTGAATAGATCCAGGGCCAAGCTAACTTATATCTGAGTATTTCAGTTTACAAAGTTTACTTTCAAGATTGCAAATATGCAATTGATAGTGTCATCGAAATTATGAATAACATGAACGAACACTATTCTTATACGATGAAAAAACATTTTGAAAAACGAATAGTAACAGGCAAATCAATAACTGGAGTATTTGACTGAAGAGATCGTTGAAAAGATTTTTTTTCCGAAAGAGATGATAAAAGAAAACTGGAATAAAGAAATGATGATAGAAAAATGGCAAGCAGTTAATTGTAGAGTGAGTCTTTTGGTGGCAGTTTTGGTTATTCGAACATCAAATGAGGTTGTTTACACATTCGTAAATTTTTTGATCATTGATTTGCATCAGTATGCCTTCATGAATTCACTACTTCTGCTTGAAAACAACAACAAAAGAAAGATAAATGAATGTCATACGAGTTTATAAAATTAATCAAAATGGATATCCATATCAACGCAATGCATTTTTGTTAAGGACAACCAATAAACATAAACATGCAGATACATATGCCTTCAGCAATTCCGAATGAGATAGCTATTTCAATAGAATAGTAAAAGTTGTGTCTGCCTTATCGTTCGTTCTTCTGCATCCGAGAACAACCACACAAAACGATGTTGCTGCCTTATGGCCAGCCAAGCGCTGACGCGATCGTTTTGTTGAAACGACGCATACGTGCGCATATGCTGGTAACTATCTATCCATCTATCTATCTAGCCACATCCATCCATCTTGATCGATCTATATCGCTTCTACGATTTCATCTAGACACTCCCAACTACTACTACTGTTATTACCACAACTCATTTTACGCTTATTGCTACCAACCGCTAATACCATCAAATAGGCGATAAGAAACCTCTCGTCGTCTGTCAGTTGTTGATTAATTCGATCGTTTTCTATTCGATCCGATCGACTCATTTGCTCATCAACCAACCCGAGGTTCATTTCTAAACACGCAAAACAAATATAAACCAACCAATAATAATGTCTGTCACACAAGCACCAATAAACGCAATATTATGAATTTACATGTTCCTTGGTGAGGACACGAAAATTTTCAAAGTCGTTTCAAATGCGGTAAAAAAAAAGAAAGCATCTATTGAATAATTTAAAAAACAGCATCGAAGGTAAATGATAATTTCAGTTTTGCTCGTCGTTCTTTCGATATTCCCAGTTAAATGATTCCACTCAAATAACATCGAAAACGTTTGCAGCTAACACAATATCTGAATCGTGGATGCATAAGAGAAAATTCTTCTGCTGCTGATTCTTTTTTTTTTGGGATTCGAAAAGGATATACTATCTAGTGATCTAGTTGATGCAACCATAATCGCTTCTGCTCATTTCTGACAAACTTTTGTATGCATACTGTTGCATCCCTCATTTTCAGTCTTCTAACGAAATTATTTCTTTATTTCCAACGAAAAATTGTTTCCATTTCGCATAGCATCATAATGAGATTTGCGTTAACTTTTCTAGTATTCATTTTACTGCATTAATATAGTTTAATACAATTGAGAACTGCCAGATTAAATTAGGTGAAAAATCGACACAACAAATTGAACTGGGCAATTACTATTTCGAAATAGTGTGCTTTTGAAATTCAAATTGACGCCAGGAGAGCAATAATTGTTTTGAAAATTTTGGATGTTACGGATGAAAAGAAGATGAAAAAATTACAGATTCAGTCTGAATTAGAATTAAGGAAATATGAAAATCGCTGAATTGTACTCACAAATCAAACAACGTCATATTTCATTCATAAGAAAACGTCACTTTTCACAATGTTTCAATCATTTTTTTCACTCAAATTTCATTCACTTCTCTATTTCATCCTCTTTCATGTATGTTCACACTAGCCATTCAATAGCTGTTAAACAACGAAGAATCAATGTAAAACAAATGTATTCGTTTTTTGCAATAAAAAATTTGCCAGCCAAATCGATTCAGTAATCCATAAAATAACTGAATGCAGTGTTCTATACAGCTTGGATTAAGTCACACGATATCAAAACCGTTTCGAAAGAATTCGAAACTTTGTTACCAAAAAGTGTGATATTCGACGTGGAAATGATTTGAAACTTAAATAATTTCACACTCCTTAGCCATGAAATTGCTGAGAAAACGATTACTTATCTTGTGTATTTCACGATTATCCATTGGCGATCATTTATGAACTTTTCGCTGACATACTCAACTTACTGAAGGTCACTCATGAAAACACAATTTGCTATCGGTTAATTGTCAAGTTGATAACTTCGAACACAATAAACCTTTTATCACAAACAAATTAACTTGCTGACTGAAAGTATTTGCTTGAATTATAACGAAATCAAAACGATATCATGTCAAATATGCATAACGCTTTGATGAACATGTTTAATGACGAATGCACAATAAATGCAATTGCACCGGGATTTTTTTTGCGTGATTATCACCAGGTATTCACTAGTAGAACATTAGTTTCGAACCGTAAAATTAGCACAGAAATCGAAACTTTGCTTGACTGAGCTCAGTGAAATGGAATTCAGTACGTATTTTAGCGAAAAAGAAACGAAAAATTTGAACAGTTAAGCTAGCGACAATGACGGATTATTTAAAATAATATTTCTGTTATTTTAAATTCAATCAATGAATGCTCATTGATCGAATGTCGTTCAATTTCTTGTGCGGCTTTTGAAGATTGCGTTCTGAAATGAGCGCTCGACCAACTGTCAAAATGAACAATGCTGACAAGTATGTAATTATCCGCGTTATCGGCTAAATCGCTCCTAACTCTCCATTTTATTGTTAAAGCGATCGAAGTCGAAAAAACAAGATACAGCAACTGCTTATAGCAACATTTCCTTTTTTTTGAACAAGTGCATAGCACACCATTAACACACTTCCGCCTAAACTGACAATACTTGAAGAGTATATAAAGAAAAATTTTTGTTGAATGCGTTGATCGAAGAATAAGCGTTGAGCTATTTCCTCGTATGGAATCAAAAAAAAAATCATCGAAAGAAAAATAAATTTAATATGGCACATGAATTTGTTGAACCATATCATGAGCTATCTTATGCTATTTTCTGAATAGGGTTGAAGAATCACTGGTAATTGATAAATATGATGAAAGCAGATCAAATGCACGAAAGTCTAAGTAGATGAACGACGCACAAAACAAGCAGCCATAAGCATGCGACCACTCAAGGTTGTTTGCTCACTCGTACACTTTTGAAAGATTTAACATTCGATTGCGTTTTGCACAATTCTCGATTATCTCTACGAATACGCAAACGCAAATTCGTTACATGTTTATAGATTCAATGCCGAAAAACTTGCAGCTGCCACAAATTAAAGTCAAAGAAAAAATTTAGTCCTAATTTTCAAACTGAGCTTCGCAAAAACTTTCCACTTGGAGTAATCGTGCAAATGTCCAAAAGTTAAGCTGAAGTAGTAATAATAATGATGAAAATAATAGCTATGATAACAATCTTGCCATTATTTTTGCCATCACTACAGGAATTATTATTTCTCTTATTATTATGAATTTGATAACCCGTGCCACATATTTGGTAAAATTCTGACACTGCATCTACCAAATTCAACGAAAATAATCTCCCCGAACGATGAAACGGAAACGCAGCTTGTCCGATGTCTTGCATTATGCGAACATGTCAACATCCGCTAGAGATGTCTATAATGAATTGGACAGAAATACGTTGTATTGGTACTGAGAAATGAAACTGACAAGTAACCAATTAACACCTATCTATGTTTGTCCATAAACCAACCACTATAATTTTAAAAAATCGTCTTTTTAGTTTGTACATACATATTTTTCGTGACTTATCATTCAAAATAAACTATACACTCAAACGCAAATCATATAGTTGTGATAAGCATCGAACAAATAATCTGCTCAGAAGTATAAACTCATCCCTTCAGCAATAACACTCATTTTTATTATAGAATCACTGACGATTCCTAAATAACAATTAAATTCGAAAAGAAGAAAGCACTGGAAACCTATAATTATGCGGAAAATATATCGCCGCATTCATCAGACAAATCATTTCATGTCGCTTATTCCATAAAAAATTGTTTTATATCATAAAAAGACATAGATCAATAAAAAGTAAAACATCTAAGCTGATCTAAGTGATACCTAAACTCCACTGTTTTAAAAACTTTAACTGGAATTTCGAAAGAACTACGCACAAAGGAAAATCTCATTCAAAAAGTCAGTGGCATTTTAACCGATCTACACAGGATAGCTGCACTCGACTGGGGGCAGTTTTCGCATCAGAAATTCATCATCGATCAGATCTGAGCTAAGCTTCAGAAGCAATACAACGCATGCAATTTATATTCATAAATCATTCACAAGGATGCTTGATGAATAACTCTTCAACAAATTCCAGCCAGGTTCCGATGCAGATGCATTGTACCAACTCGAAAGAATGTTTACATTTAACATATTAATGTATCGTACTCATTTCATTTAAAACTATCAAATAAAACAGTTCTTATCGAAGATGTTGATAAGATTTCGCTTAATTTTTCGTACAACAGGCACCGATCATGAAGCACAGAAGTGTGCAAAACAAATCCTACTTGTGCAAATTTACTAACCTAAAAACGATTTTAAAGTCGTTTCAATTTCTGAAAAGCACATTAACGAAACAATCATCACTGAATGCGTTCTTCTTGATTTGTTACTAAAACAAATTCCATTTCAAGCTATCACCGAAATAATTTTTTTTCGTTCAGCCGCTGAAATTGTTTCATGCAATAATATTATTCACAACCAATTTATGATGATAACCACTCTAAGACAATCTTCTGGTGACAATTACATCAAAAGATTCATTTAATTCTCATCATCAAACAAATATACTAATCAACAACTACTCATTAAAATCTCTTCCTCATACATTCGGATATTTCCAGGCTTCACATAATATCCAAGGTTCACACGTAGTTAATTAACAACATTTCTGCGAGTGAAAGCACTTCAAGAACTGAATTCATCTAACGATAAGATAAAAACGAACACCAAAGAAGATAAATCATCAAACTTCGAATTAAAATCAAGAAAGACATCAATGTGCGCACACATTTTCTTTTTCATGAAGCCCATACGTTCACAGTGTATCGGCTATATATGGCACAAGAATGTGGCACGCACATCTGAATCTATCTCACTACACTATCACATAAAATAAAAATACGTCGAATCCCAAAAGTGATGCTTCGAGTGGACTGATATCTTATGAAAAACAAAAACGCTGAACAAGTATACTCGCTTACAATCAATAGAATGTTACTCTCAAAAGATGGGGCCACTTAACGGTGACGTCAACTATAGGTTTAAACGACGAATTTCATGGAAAATACCTTGAACAAAGATATGCAATCGAAAATGGAGATATTTTTTGAAACGCGATCAAACAAATGTAAAGAAACAAAAATGCGCAAACATTAAAGATGGAACTGATTTTAAATAAGTAAAAGTGAACAATCAAAAGGACTAAAAACATAAATTTTAAAGCTTAAATAGGAATCACTTGTAATCATACCAACGAAGAAAGTACCCCGTTTACCCATGTTATTCCAATCCAAAGTGATGACTATGTGTAACATGTCAATAAACTGAACGCACAAGTTATTCAACACATGAATTAACATTATGTCAGGATGCTCATAATGAGTCAGCATAATCAAATAGTGTCACTTCTCAAAAGAAAAAAATCAGTCCACCGTTTAGCATCATTACCGAACGCATGAACAATTAAAACAAAACAACAACCCTTAAAAGCTATACATATATATCACTTTCGACGTATAATATTTCCCGAGATTAATAACGATAAGATTCGTGATACACATACAAAATTGATATTTTTCTATGAATGAAGAAGTTCGCTCTAATATGGAAAAGAAACACGAAATAATCCGAGAATTATTTACCTAACTAACGTATTGCTATAATTTAAGATCAATGATCGTTCATTTCATAAATTCAAAAAGAAGACTAAACCAATTAATATAATATAGACAGACAATACAGGTATGTGTACTTAATGGTTTTCAACAAACAGAAAGAAGAATGCAAACGGGATTACCGAATGAAAAGTTTACGATGGCATCATGGGGAAAGAACAATTCGATTAAAAGATGTGCCTCAATTAGTTGGCTCGAGTTGTACATCCCTCCCCACTATGATCATCACTCGCAATCACACCGATTAAAACAACTGATCATTAATGAAACTACTTAGTGGATCAAAAGGATCGTCTGTATTTCACCTTCGAAGAGAAAGCAAGCAAGGTGCAACCGTTCAACGATGTGCACTCCAAAGAATACTTGACAATTCTGGTGAAGATTAATTGTTAATCTGCTATCGTATTCTAAAAAGTACAATTCGTTCAAAAAGGAATAATTGTAAAAATACCATTTACAATGAATGAATCCCATTTAACATCCCATGAGAAAAGGAATAAAAGTGATGCGACCAAACGATCGTAAGACAATACGAATCAATCAAAAAGAAACGATCACAGATTTCTTTTCATTGATGCTGGAGTAGCTGGACTCGACCAGGCAGCTGCGGCGAGCGACGAAAACGACGATCTACAAGATTCAAGTGATGCAACTGAACCCCTGAAAGATTCACTGATATAAGAATGCTTCATTATTGATTTCAATAATATAAAAAATAGAAGAAAATAGAATATGCATATTATATCAGTATATTGTGAATAACTGCACCAGCATGAAAAAATGAGCAACTAATTTTCGATAGGTTAGTTCATTTCGCTGCATTCCTTTGCGCTTCTAACCGATAATGTTCACTAAAACAAACGAATGCTAAAAAATGAATTCGAGTTTTGCCTTTTACGGTTCAAACAAAAAGAATCATTTTGCTGATTCAAGAAAGCGGAATTCCCGAGACGCAACGGGATGAAATCAGAGAAATGCAAAGAAATTAATGAATAAACGAATAAGAACGTACCTGAAGTCTGCGGAATCCAGCAATTCATAATAGTACATAATCTTACATTTGTGATGTGATAACGAAAAATCAAACGACTGATTTGGAGTTGGTTCTGGATGGCGCCATTGTAAAATGTATGTACCCGCACGTGAACAATAATGAGAACCCTGCATTGAGTCACCTTCAGTAAACTGCACTGGTTTCTCCTCTATTCTGCAACCAATTACGCAATCACTTTAAACACCTCAATAAATCATCACAGGAAATATTATAACCGGAAAACGGCATCTCATTAAACAAGAAAACTAAATGAATTCACTCTTGAATAGGTTGTCAATCAATGTCTTCGGAAAATTTTCACAAAAAATATCCACCTGAGATCGATGCCTAAAGTGAGTTTCGAATCGCACGAAATAGCTGATATCGGCGTGGATGCTGAACTACCAATTGCAGCCGTGACCCTCTCAACTGGCGATAATACTGGCGGTGAATGTGGAGTGGCTGGTGTGTCGATCACCTTCTCCGTGTAATATAGCAAAAATTCACAGTCACTCTGGAATGGGCATAGTGATTAAGGAATGATGCTGAAACGATAACAAACAATTATCTGACTAAGGCTTCAATCCGTTTTGTTGCCTTTTACTTTCATGGTCTAAGCGAGCTGATTAAAAGCATCATGAGAATGCAACATAGCAAATAAACGAAGGTTACTTTTCATTAGCCATAATAACATCTGCAAATGAAGGCACCTAATTAAGAACGAAAACTGAAACTTTTCATGTTAATAAACCCTTTATTGAGATCGGTAGAGCAAAAAACTCAACAATAATAAATTAACAATTGGCTAAATTCAGAAATAATCCGAATGCACCCACACTTCTGGTCAAAATCTAATGGAAAAAACCCTATGAAAATATAAACGAAAGTGTAGCATCAGTAGTAGAGGCAGTGTTAAAGAGAATCACTTATTTGAAAGTATTGCATCGAAACAATCCATGGCTCAACCCACTGAGAATAAATCACTCGATTGCCTATACGAACACCTTCATATAATATAAAATACACTTCATAAGACGGAAACTAAGAAAGTTTGTATACAATCTTCAAAAATTCATATTAAAGTCAATGCAAAAAGGAAAATATACATCATCATGAGTCACTTACTTGTTCAATTAGAGTACAACTACAGTTTTAATTAAAACCAGATGGATCATATTAATAGGTACCTTCAAACTTATTAACAACGAATTGACTCTCAATGGCGCAAGCATGCAATCTAGGAAGCTTACATTCACCAGTAAAGCAATGTGGTGTGGATGCATAATATAGGCAAAGCAAAATAGCGGAATCAGCGATTAAAACAAACGCATATATTTAATGAAGTATCAAAAAATGACAAGATTGATGAAAAATAAAATAGTGATCGTTCAATCAAAACAAAAACCTACAATTCCTTCACTGAAGCTGGGACGACGCGTGTAACTCTAAACAACGCAATAAATTCATCTTCACATCATTATCTCAATAACTTAGAATATCAACTCTGTGATAAAACCTTTATATATTTGCTGATTGTAGCACCTCAAATTCATTTATCACTTAACCGAATTCAGTAATAAACAAATGTTGATACTGATGAACTTCTTTATAGTTGTTTTGTACACGTTCCTTTATTCACCATACATTCTAATCTATTGAAAACGCCGATTGTAATGTGAGTAATTTAGGGATCAGTAAGTTCAAATTCCCTTATAAAACAGTCGGACCCTACAAAAGAAATACAGCTGAATGATGATCATGAATTCAGTTCATCCGCAACTCAAGTACAACTAATAGTAAGAGGGTCAAGTGTTGCGATAGAGTAATCAACCGATTTATCATGCAATAAATGATAAGATGTGATTTTCACTCAAAAATGCCCACGTTTCACGAAGATTCGACCTTCAACTCACTATCAATTAAAACAAGATGATCATTTACAGAATTCATGGTTATTTGACTGAATTTTAAAGAAACAACAAAAGTCACACAAATTCTCCATCAGATGGAACGTGATTTAAGACAACCGAAGAAAATTCACTTGATTCGTCAGACTCAATCAATTATTGTTCGTGACTTCAGAAAGAAAAACGAATGGTGCACAAAAAAAGCAAGCAAAAAAGAAAATGAGAAATAAACATTCAAAAGAATGTACTATTGAAAGATAATTAATTCACCGAACTGATATCGAAAAGTGCATACATGTACCGATCAAAACATCGAATAATATCAACCACTTACTTTAAGTACATCGAAGTCCCACGTAAGAACGCAACCTTTTGTAGGAACCTTAACGACCACTTCATGCGGAATACCCTTATAGACAGTAGCGGACTGATACGTCGAAGATAAAACCTCATCGTCGATAATGTCCTTGAATTCAATGAAGCGTTTGAAAATTTGCATCAACCAAAATGGCTTGTGAGAAGAAACTATGATACATCTTTCCATGAATTATGGTGAAAGAACTTCAATAAAATTCAAACGCAATTTGTAACAAAAAATTAAGGACTACAAACAAAGAATATTCGGAAGCATCTCAAGGAAATCAAAAATATCCAAATTGATCCTGGGAAACTGAAACCAACTTCTGCAACTGGTCTATAAAGATTTTTTGGTACATGTCCACCATCAGGTGCATTGCACAGACAACTGCCACCCAGGAAGTCGGGTAAGTACTGTTCGTCGATGTATTTGGACAGTTCGTTAAACACTGATTCACTCGAATTGATCATAAACTTTTTACGAGTGTTCTCATCGATAAACGGTGATATAAGTGTCCATAGAACTGGAAAAACGCGTGGCGCACGGGCAATTAAAACGAGACCCATCGTTTCTGGATAATGTGCTTCAGCAATTTCAATTATGCGCAGTAATGCTTGAATGCCAGGTCGCCACAGATGACGCATGCTTAATCCTTCGAGATCAACCAATAAGGTCCACGAACTGAAATAATGACTATGAATAATGTTATAGTGATTATTCATGAACTGAAATATATCATGAATTTCGTCGGAAACCGAAGACCAACAGTCAACTTTCTCACATTCTTTACCGCAGTATGAACCGTTAGTGCTCACCTGATTGGCACTCCAAGTTTTTTGGTTGCTTCAGTTGTTTTTATAAGACCTTGTTCGATGATTGACAGCGTGTATTTGACGATCGTTTCTAAACCGACAGCACGCAGTAAACCCTTCATATCTAACTGACCCAAACGCAGAACGAATAATGGTCTGAAGCCAATGTTCTACGTGGAACGGAAAAATGAATGACATTCACCGATAAATAAATAATTTTGAAATTTCAAATACATAAACTACTTTCACGAGAATACAAAACGAGATATAAAAATATGCTCCAAATGTTGCAAACGAAATGCTTCAAAGTTATGCAACATTCGCCTTGAATACAACCTCATTTCATTACTTTCACAAATACAGCAGAAAAAGGATAGTGAAAGAAATAAATGCAAATATCTTTCGTACCTGCCCTTTTTGTCACAATGATGCCAACATCCTGGAAAAAACTGTTTCAGCACAGCGGGTGGCTCGAATTCTAGCAAAATCCTATCAACGTTGTACTGTTTACGCCATAACAAACTCTTCTGAATCATTTCACTGGCACGTGCCACATCAAATTCACGCGCTCGCAAAAAGCGAAGCAGATGCGCATCATTCGGTAATTTACCCTAAAATCAATTCATTCATTTATCCATATTCAAGTTTTTTTTTCACAACAAAAATTCTCCAATATCACATCACAATTCCCTTCCCCCTTCCCCTACCATATAGGAAGCATAAGCGGGTAAAATCATAAGCTAAAAATCTGAATATTGCAAATCACTAACAATAAGAACAAAAACGAGTCGAATCCTATGAATAACTCAAGTAGTTATTTATTGATGAAGTGAATATGAAACTGGAAAATTTAGACGAACTTTTTTGGTAGGTGGACGTTTTCAACTCTTCAATTTTCAATGATAAGCAACACTGTCCTCATTTCAATTAGCAAAAAACAACATAATATGCACGCACACATCAAAATCTCACTTACAGATCAGACAATGAAGTAATTAATAATGCGAAACAAGAACAACATAGTAAAAAGGCAAAAAAGAGCAATAAAAGCAGCGAATGAACAGAAACGACAACTGACAATAAAAAACACAAACCTTATGTGAGTTGCGAAGACCATATTTCAACTCGCACAGACGACTCTCCTCCAATGCGCTAAGTTGACCCAAAAAGCGTCTTATATATTCGGCTTCTAATTTGGCCTCGGCTACAAGAAATCGAACTGAACGACGTTTTCTTCCGTTTCTATCATAGCGACGAGCGAGCATAGATAGAAGACAATTGAGAAAATAAGAATGCAGAAAATGACTGAAGCTCCGCTCAGTTCAGCTCAGATTTATCGATAAGGATAGTTGTAAATCAAAATAATATTGATTATTCAGTGATCATGTGCAAATAAATCATAACAAAACAGATTACTGTGCTGATTAAACTGGAAAAAATACAGAAGAACGACTAGCACGTAGCAGATTAGTCAATAACAATGAATAAATGCTTAATCACTCAATCGATCAGATTCAGTTGCAACGTTTCAGCATGATGAGTTGATGATTATGCGCACATAGATAACGGCTTAACGCATGCATTAAGCAATAATGCCGCTATTGCTGCAGTCACTCAACAAATATAATTCGCTTCAACAACTAACGAAATTGTATGCATGCGCGAATCAGATACAACGTAACGCAGCAAATGAATGAACTGAAATCAGTGATATGAAACGAAACGAAATAAAAGAAGACGAAATGACGATACAGCAGTGTAGGAATGAATACAAGAAACTTGAACTGCTAATCGAATAAGCATGACAGAAGAGCATATATTTGTTGTTAGAGAGGAAAAGACTTAGAATTGTAACTATGTATTAAGGATGTACTTATGATATGATGATGAAGTAGTAAGTATAACTGGATTGTTATTGAAAAGAAATAGTCGCGTCTGCATTAGTTCATCCTACTTTTTTCTCAGCTTAACGCACCTATTTATCAATCCTCATTCGTGCACGAACTCACAGCACTGTTTTGTAAAAACTGAACTGACGATTACCTATTGAGTTGTGCATATCAAATGCGCGATACAGATGAAATGCTATAAATGATTGCTTTAGCACTGACTTAAGTTAATAAACTGATTATATTACTAGCATGAAACAACAGCTACCGTGAATCTCAAAAATAATAGTGACACTAACCACTGTATAATTGCATCAATCATAAGAGGTCATTTTAAAAGCAATATGGATAACAAAGAAAAACAACGATACTTTGAAGCATTCATGAACGCCTAAATTTTAAAAAAAAGAGATCAATGTCGAGGAAATCAGCAGCAATGAAACAGAAATGAATGCTCGATATATGGATACATATATAAGCAATAAAATGAATGATTAAATCAACAGAATTAGGCATATTCTTAACTCAATACTTGCTTGAATATAACCGAAATTAATTTGTTAACCCACTGTAATCGATCACTACACATAAGATCTGTTAACAAGTTAAAGCAAATAACATTCATCATAATTTTATTTTATCCACTATTTATAGGTTCATCAGTTATCTTAATTCATCCTTCATTCATCTATTCAAGACCACACGCCATTATCCTTGTCTCTCCTATATTTTCAGATTCCATTATTATTTTTTCTATTAGAGGACTATTACATGGGGAGAATACGCAGCCTTTCAGATTTTTAAATTCTTTAAATCATCGTTAACTCATAATATGAACAAACATAATATGAACTTCATAATAAACGAAAAATTTTCGTCTACCAATCGGGAAAACTTTAAAAAGCAAAATGCCGTTTTCAAAATAATTACTTTCAGTTGTTCATCAGTTAGTCGTATGCATGGAACGTCGTAATTTTCAACGTAAGTCTTGACGAGAGTCTTTAGGATGGATGAATTGTTTAATTCTGCTTAACTTTCTTAAAACTATGCAGAGTTGGATTTTCTTAGACTATATAATCATTGAACATTTTGCAAGAATAAGCAAGAATTAGTGAGACGGTTAAAGAGAATAAAGATTCCAAAAAAAAGAAAAAAAAACGAAGATGGATGACAACGATGATAATATTGATATGTAACCAGAAACGCACCGATAAAAGGCAAGAAACGTGATTTTAAAAAACATTTATAACTGTAATAACCCGCTAGAATAACTTAAACGATATTACAGAGAATTGTTTCTTTCAAATTTACCATCAGCAAAATTGTTTCCGTTTAATATTCATTGTGTCTAATTAACTGAATTTTGGATGCTTCCACAAAGTTTCGCGTGATCGCTCACTAGCATGATTAAACCGTAGAGCAAATACGATGAGAAGGAGGAATCATCACGTTCCACATCAAACAAATGAAACTTATCGATAAATGAAGCGATAAATCAAATAAGAAACTTACGATCATCAATAGATGTACGTCTCGCAGAAGTCACTGACTGTTGTGCAAGCGAAGTACGTCTTGATTGAGCTGAACATGTTGGTAATTGTTGCTCTTGTTTTTCTTTCTCAAACTCCTCACCTTCGCCCTCACCCTCACCTGATCTCGAAACATCGATTGCTGAATCAGCAGCCGATTCATCGGCATCGCTGAACGGTGCTATATATGTTGTGCCATTTTTTATCAACTCTCCTATGAAATACTCCAATACTTCTTTACCCTGAAATCTATCATCAATGCGAGACCATCATTTTGGATCATCAACTTATCGCTTTATCGCCATGTCAGTAAAGCGAGATATAATAGCCACTAATAATAATAATAAATGATGTGGAAAGGCGATTCAATAAACAAGCAGTTACTTAAATAATGAATCAAACAAATGCCTTAGCAAGATTGGCGGCGTACTGTTTGACGGCAAGCTTTTCGACTGAAGATTCGAATCCGAAAAACGATTTCACATCAAGCGATGCACTCTGCTCAAAGCACGTCCACTCACTGTTTTCAGGATGCACCTACAAAGAAGAATCACGGTGGAATAAGGAAGCAAAAATACGAATTCTAAACGAAAGTAATGCGCTTGCATACAGCGATTCTTTAAAAATTACCTTCCGCTGTGTTTTTAAATGATTATAATTCTCAATACATCAAAACATTTTCATTTTAAGCTTATTGCACACAACTTATTTTTTCTTGATTATGCCGATGTGGTCAACCACGAAATCATACTCTAATGTGACACCTTAAGACTTCGAACTTAGAAGAGGATTGGATACTGACTATAGTTTAGTTTTAGTCAAGTGTAAACAAGTATTGTTCATAAACTGTTTTTATTTCAAAGTAACACTAAAGAAAGATCATATAAAGAGTTCAAAACAAAAGAAAAACTGCAACAATATCAAAGAACGCAATAAAGCAGGAAGTAAAAACAAAATAAACTCACATAATAAAAACAATTTTCTTTGATTACAATACGATTCGAAAATGATATGTTAGACGCTTCTATTAGCAACGTTCGCTTACGTTTATCTAGTGAGTTCTTCTGCGTGAAATAAACATAATCGACACCCGCAATCTGTAATATTATTTGTATGTTTATTACCAAATATCGGTTGAAAACTTGTAGTGATAACTGAGCTGATTTAAAAATTCAGAGGAATTACCTTCTTGACAAGATAAGGAGCATCAACGTTCAACTGACATTTACGTTCGATTACTTCTTCTGCGCCATCTTCTGAGTGGTGCTCATATGTGATTTCCGAGCCAACGAATATAGGGATTTGAGGACAAGTAGGAAATCGCTTCTGGTACGCCTCAAAT
Source organism: Anisakis pegreffii (assembly GCA_035041965.1). Taxonomy (NCBI): domain Eukaryota; kingdom Metazoa; phylum Nematoda; class Chromadorea; order Rhabditida; family Anisakidae; genus Anisakis; species Anisakis pegreffii. The sequence goes on from JAPYMA010001137.1 coordinate 14,945, forward strand.
TAGAAATCACTTCGAAACGTCATCAGTATCATCACTGTATGTTATGTCAAAAATCAGTCAATGAAAACAAATGGCGAGGAAACTGATCATTAAAAACGCTGATAACAACAAAACTAACCGCCATGACGATCTCAAACGGGTACTTATAAATACGCACTGGGCTTTGGTATGTTTGCACCATTGCGTCTATTACCTACAATAGGTTCAATACACAATTTGATATCACTCAAAACCATTTCCAAACTTATGATCCCTCTTGTAATGCGATGCGCACAAAAATGGACATGCTGTTAGAGGTTATCACTGTACCAATTTTATGTTAAATAACTGTCAAATAGAGTACAGCACGAAATCATTAAAAGGAAGCCGAAAACGAACCGAAACACGAAAACAAAATTGATAATTTTCAGCGATTGATATAGACAGGGCAGTTAGTCGCTATAAAGCTGTCTCGACATTTCGCCAAAACGGGTGTGAAGAAGACGGAATACTTCGGATGTTGATCTATCAATTTCGCAGCAGATGATTCGTTGGCGATCGTTGTGTCAGGTAAAATTTAATCGTATAGAAGCGTGCTGATTCGGTTGGTGTAACAACAGTCAATGAACGACTAGCAGCGGTGAGAAGCAAGCATGAGCGGGTTCAACGTGAGAGTAATTTCAAAATACGCAATGACCACGAAAAATGTTATTGAACATCGTAACAACTGCTGAAGGCTTGTTATTAATTAGCATTGTGAATTGAAAATAAATAGTATCAGACGAGCACAGTAAAGTGAAATGTAGCTGCATAGTAATCTGTTTCTAGATGGCATAAGCACTAACGTCTATGCATACTCTAGTTAGAATGTCTGATGTCTGTCCACATTCATATCAGTCGTTTCATTACCGTCGGAAGATCACGTGAAAGTCTTCAACAACAAAAGGATTAACATTCCTCTACGTCCAGATTTTACTTCACTACACCGTCTTTCTCCGTAACACAGTTGATACCAAGCGGTGGATAAGTTAGATGTGGTCAATGTTCATCCGTGTTTACGCATATCTTCACTAATATTCCAGAACCAATCTATGCATCCACATATAATACCTGTGCTCACACATACTAATCGGACTGTATGATATCACCGTTAAAATGTTAAACAAATACTGTAAAATGATAAAAGTTATGCAACCCAACCGACTTATGTGTATATGCCAGCAACGCATCGTTTTTTTTTTCTTTCTTCATTCACTATCTCGATGAATTCTGCGAATAACTGATGGTTGGTGTATGGAAGAGAAGCCTTGAGTCAGGATATTTTAATTATTTTCAACATTCATCACATACGTACATATAATGATCTTGATGACAGCAATTTCTATTTCCATATTTCTGATGAATAAAAACAGCTCTTGTTTTGTTATGAAAGATAAGAAATGATGAACAATTTATTAAGCATTACGACTGATGTGAACAATGCAACAAATGAATAACGAATTCATCTATGAGAAAATACCTTCACACTTCACACAACGATCGCCAGTCAATATGTACAACGGTTTTGTTTCTCACCGTGATTCTCACTCATCAAACAGATGAACATCTACCATTTCAATCACCTATACTTCATCGAATAACGAATACGTTCATTTATACATCCTCGTTCGTCAGACATTTTAACTAATAATCAAGTCATACATAATCAACAGCTGAAAGCCTTCCTGAATACAAAATAAAAGGAAAATTAATTTAGCAACCTATAAAGCTTATTAATAAACAAATCGGAACGCTTCGAAAAGAGGAGGACACGAAGGAAAAAGGAAAGAAAGCAATGAAGGTTGTTAAATTAAATTTAAAAAAAACGATTTTAAAGTGAGCAAACGTATTATTACCATAGCCATAATAGTAGCATCCATAATAATAACTTACGACAGATTTTTTTTTAAACCAGCAAAGGGACGACTAATTAAACGGCGTCAACAATCAAACAACCAATGACACTGCTACAGTGCTGGTGCATTGCTAACAAAATCGAAATGAGAGAGAAAAGAAGATGGATTATCACTTCAAATATAAATATAAATTAACCATGAGAGTATATTTAAGAAAAAAACAACAAAAACCACTCAAGACGTACCATTCAGTACTGCCTCAAATTAGATGAACAAACGTTTTGAAACTATTTCTCACCAAACTTATTGTCTCTTTTTCTTTTGGAAACTTTTCCATTCTAAAGCCTTCATTTGTTCTTGGAATAAAATTAATGGACTGTTTCATTCTGTCTTACTTAGGACGATATAACAGTAACTGTGTTCGGTATAATGCAGTGAATTTGTATGTCATCCATTCAAATAAATCATTATTCTTCGTGATGAATTATTGGAATGCTGTAATGGCCTTTTACGCATCATTTTATGACAGTAGCTCATATTCAGCTCGTAAAATAAAATGAAAATAACGATAATGAAACGGTGAGAAATTGCGATCAAGGGAAATATTTCAAAGGAATTGATTTCGATTCAGCCCTATCAAGCCGTATTTCCTCATAAATTCGTCGCATTTCATTGTGCATTGCTTTCATTTCATTCAAACAACGAACAATATCTTCATGTAACTCTAAATTTGCATTGTAAATCGAGTCACAATTACAATTGGCTGGATGTGCTATCACAGTATCACGATCATTTCCAATTACGTCAACTATTATATCAGAATCTGCCTCATCTAAGTTGGTCACATCCGTTCTTGACATCAGTTGATCATCAGTTATCATCGGGTTCATACGATCATTATCATTATGAGCGCTGCTATCATCAGCTGATATCAAGTCATTTTCCGATTCAGCAACAACTGGTGAACTGTACAGCTGTGAGGATGATGCATCGTTTGACCTGAAAATAAGTATCACCGTTCAACCACTATCAGTTTGATGCTTAAAGAGTTTCCGATCAAGTCGAGCTCAACTGAACAGAAGTGCAAATAAACCAAACAGGAAAATCAAGACGAGTTCCTATTTTCAACGGAATGCTTCAAATTACTATTACGATCACCTTTGTAGATGAGTTTTGATATGATGAAATTCGACTGAACAGTAACAGAGCAAACAATACTAAAAATAGAAACTTTCCAACCTCTCGAGAGCTGAAATCGATTTCGTTGATTCAGTATAAAAACCTGCATCGTCATTTGAACCGTCATCAATCGGTACAATTTCTGCTTCAATCCTCGTTTGACTAACACATCTAGTGAATAAGTTCGAAACAAAACGCTTCAAACAAATTTGAAAGTATTGTCAGAAACGAAAATTGTGCAAATGCTGCATTACTTGACAGGAACATGTTCAACTCAAAAATTAATCCATTACCTTGAGTCAAAATATTCTTCATTGAACAATGACTCTTCAACACCGTTCAATTTGACCTTCTTTCCTCTGCTCAACTTGTAATATCTTTTCTTGACTCGATCCCACTGCGGGAAGGGAATTTCTCCATCGTTTTCGGCATTGAAAGATTCTGATTCTGCCATTTGGTGACCCTTAAAAAATACCTTTTCTACTTCATACTCATTCGATTTCTACATTACCCCATATACAAATGAAACATGAGATAAGTTTCTAATAAGTTAGCTGGAACGAACAAAATAAAAGAAACTGATTTTTTGAAGAAAGCATCTCACTTCTCCAGAACGCGATTAGGATATTCAACGTTGTAATGACCTGATAGCTTTGGGCCAAGTTTGGTTTCACCGATGATAACTCGATGTGCCAAAATATTTCACAGATGCTCATTCCAACATCAAAAGATGAACATGCTCCATTCTGACTGGATGAATATAATCATAGCAATTAATTCGCTTGACAACGATGCCATTGGTGGTCCTCGACACAAATTTAATGTTCAGAAACCGGATTCAAATGTCATATAACTAACCAAATTCCAAGCACACCTTGGCGAAATGAGTCCTTGCTTTATACGATATCTACAGCCGGTATCAATCTCTTGTGCCTTAAACAAACGTGCATCTGTTGGTTGGCAGTCTGGATGGTGTGCCGGATAAGCACAACCAACTAACCGACCATCAACCGTCCTGATACGCGCTCGAGGGAATGGGCCTTCATCAAGACCACCTAAAAAAACATTTGTCAGAGACTATAATCAGAAAGTTGTAAACTGAAAGTGGCATACTTGAAGTGATTCTTGGTTTGTGCGATAAAGTTTCACACTTGGAGCATCTGTAATAAGAAGTACGACCATTTTTGGAAGTTGAACCCAATCGGTAAACACGAACTGTGTCAGCACACTTTTCTGGCACTACAATCGAGGACATTGTCAATCGTTTCGAGAACGTCCGTTGGATCGGTACTGGAGGATTATTTGCTTCTGCTGATTGCCTTAATTCATCGACAGCAAGTTGTTATTACTAAAATAATTCATTCTCGTGACATACCAAACCCAACATCAAAAGTGGGCAAAATTTGTACTCAGTGAGCATTTTTAGATACAGTTTTCTAGCACTTCGTTCAATTCAGAAATTAACCGCAATTGTACTCAAATACACATAACCAACCTGCTTTTACTGCTAGCTGAAGTAGTGACACAATTTGCATTCTTTTCTGATAAGCGATTTCCAGAAAGCTCTATACTTTCTTTGCTAGCACTATCGCAAACAGTTTTAGCCGATACCCTACCCTTGAATTTAACAAGAATATGAGAGAAAATTGAATACAATTAATGTGCAAAGAATACAAAACATACTTTTATATGAAGTAAACTCGGATGTAAGAACAATAACTGTCTCACAATCAGTGAGAAAGAAAACGAACGTACCGTAATCCAAGTACTTCCTGGATGCATAATGCCACTTTTCATTAGTGTTCGATGGGACATACCGAATTCAAGTGCATTTTGTTCACTAATCGACAATGGACAACAGTCAGGATGATGTTTTGGATATGCATTTCCAATCACGCGTCCGTGAATTGTTTTTACAACTGCTCGTTGAAGTGCTTCGTAGCCGTCACCACCCTCAACATGTTGTTCACTATCTAGAAATTACACGATTTTTTCGCATAAAATCACTCGCAACGTGTCAGCATCCCTGTTCTTCGAAAACAAATGAAAACACACTCACAACAATTCGCTGAAACCGACTTTTATTGTAATATGTAAACATTTTTCCTTTATTGAAGCGATATGCGAAATGTCTTCAAAAACAACAGAATTCAATTTTACACAGTAATCTCACGACCCTTAATACCTGCATCCACATAGATGGAGCAGGCTGGGTTTTACGCTTCACTTTGCAAGATCTTTCATATGAACGAGAAAATTCGTAATAGTGCTACGAAATTAACGCGAACGTAATGCAAAATTTTCTAAGTTAGTCTAAGATGCTGAGATTAGATACTTATCAGAAATAAGTTGTAACCTGTAGCTGAACATCCATCATCATTCTTTTTTTGACTGAGTTTATCACACTGTACACATCTGTAGTAGATAGTATCCTTAGTTGTAGCTATTCGTTGATAACTACGTACCGAATTAGGATTGTTCTTCTCTGGAATCACCAACGATGGAACTGTCTCACGTCTCGGATGCATTTTAAGTGCATCTGGAGGAGTAATATCACGTTGAGATGAGGGTCGAACTGGCGCGGATGTTTGACAATAGTTCCGATAATCGTACCTGAAGATCGAGCATTACGTCATTAAACTGATCAGCTGTCGTTCGTAAGTTGAAAAGACTAGGACCATCTTTGATAAATTTATGCAACCTCCTATGAGTGAGCTGATTGCCCCGAAGTTGCCTTGAAAAAGTGCATGAAGAGGTACTGTTAACATCGTCCATTGTGTTCACGTAATCTTCATCATTCGTTTCCTTTTGTTGCATATTCTTCGACAACCGGTCATATTTACCCCTCACATGAATCGCCTTTGCTTCATTCTGTTCATACCTCTAAAAAGCATCTTCATTTCCAAAACAGCACCACTGAACGGCTGTATCTATTACAACGATATTATATCAACTCATTGGTCGATCCTCTTCTCTCACGGAGCAAAATTTACGCATTTTTGCCTAAACTTCCCAATGCTTTCAGAAGTACCCGAATAATCCAGTCTTGACTTGTTATAAGCGTTACTTAAAATAAGAAAGTAATGAAACAATTCAATAATAACCTTAATATGTCTCCAAACGGTCTGCAGAGTAACATTCCATCCGAGCACTTTCTCAAATTCAGCCTTTACAGCTTTCACTGACGGTAAATCCTTTTTATATCTGGCTAATATATCAGTAGCACGTTTTTCCGAAAAATTGTTCTTCGGGAGCATCTTCAGGTGAGCAGAACCGTAGTAAGACTATCACTGTCACACATGGACAACATCGAATTTCGGCTTGTTAACACTCCGCCAATTGCACATAGTGACACTGCACCAAGCAAGGATTTTGATATTTGTTTACACAGTTTATGTGTCACATTCCAGATGCAGTAAGCAGCATAGAATTATGCAGCGAACAAACAACAAAATTCAGATTTACGTTGATTTAGCTCGGATTCAGTAGAAGTGAACTGGTGAAGAAATTTTGAATTTAATTATCAAGTTATGCAAGCTAGCGCTTTCAGAGGCAATGATCACTCGCACTAATTCTGTGGAGTGTGGTACTCCTCTTGTGTACCAAGATCTGTCAGAGGTAAATAATACAAAAAGGTCCAGAAATTATTTACGAGTTGAACTCAATGATTGTCTGAAAACGGTGCCTTGAGAGAATTTTTAAAAGTCAACTAAATATTGATTTTGATAATCGACAATTGGTCAAATACGGTGAGCTGCACAGCGGGGCATCTAACAGCCAGCTATATGACAAACATTTAAAAAACTTGATTTAGCGCTAGGAGCACATGCAACAAACTTGTGGTAATTCGCAGAATCGAGGTTTTTTAAACATCCTCGAATAACATTAGTCTTCTTACACATCAGACTGTCCCTTCACTAGATCTTGCTGAGAAATTGTTGCGCAAAAATGATCGTATAGAAAACAAAGCTGAACTGAGTCATATAATACATACAGAAACCCGACAAACCGTACCTCTGTGCCTTACTGTATTTTTCCGATTAATTTGCAGATTTGAGGTAATTGGCGTAGCCAAAGATGGAGATCAGTAGTAATAATGATTAACTGATAAGATATTCCACACTCTCTCCCGACAAGGATGAAGTAAGCAACGTAGTTGCTGTGCTGTATCACAATGGCTCTCTGTAAATTAAAAAAACGAATGCTCACAAGGATGGCTATCAAGAACACGTTCATCCGAACTGCAAGTGAATATCTTTATTTCTATTCAATGGTCTCATAAGAAATAATGAACAACACAAATACAGGCACAATTATATGCGTAAAATATGTACAGAAGGCGTCAATAAGAGCTAGCAGTTCCATAACGAATAAGCTACCGGAATAATTCGATTGAATAAAAAATTCATCTTAGATAAGCGCCAACGATACAGTCGTTATTATTATAGTCGTAAAATTACAAAATTGAATAAATTTTTTTCGAAAAAGATTCTGATATATTTCACAATGCAATTTTCAATTTTTCTCTTTGAAAGTTTCGCTTATCTCCAAACTATTTTTTCTTCTGTTTACGGAGTTTCTTTCAGTCTCTATTCCATTCAATTAATGCTTGATTCGCTAGCTGAACTTGCACATCGATAAAATTGTTCACGGAAAGTTTCTAACTTACCAACGACGATATATATCTATAAGTCGAAAACAACATCTATGTGTTATCAGTATAACGCAGTATTTATATATAAGTCAATGGTATATTTTCTGTATTAATGCCATATATAAGATTGACATTTCAGGTTTACGATGGGTAAAATCTATTTTAATAGCTCTTGATACTGTTCGCATCGTAACTCGAGTGATTGTGAGTTGGGCACTTCCTGCATGGGTTTGACATAATCGCTATCGATTTTTGTCCATCAATATATCCGTCATTTCCTGACATCGTTGTAATTTCTTCTTTTCCTCATCACAACGTTTATAATCGGCCGAGTGACACTTTTCTGCAGTACAAGCTCAGATAATATGTGATATAAATGAATGACGAATTATGAAACCGAAATATCAAATAATTTAACACGCCATTCTGTGTGATTAATATATATGTATACAACATGCGCAATCATAATTCTACTAAGCATTTTATCAACTCAACCAATAAAAACAACAATTTTCCATGTAGTGAAAGGTCATCATTTCGGGAAAAAAACATCGAAATTCATATATGCAAAATGTCTTGGTTATGAAAGAACATAATTTCTAATGACCATCTAACTCCAAACTGCTGAACGAGAATAATTTGATGCGAAACTAGACTATGAGTGGGCTTCAGTTAAAGTCTTGAATGCGTATTACGAGTTGTGATATTCACTGTTAGTATTAAATACCAACAGTAAATATCAACAGTAAAGTACAACATTTTGTTGTTAGGAGCTACAATATCATCTTTGAAAAGAATAATTCGCGACTTTTGAATTCAAGGTTTTACACGATGATTGTAAGTTGTGGTTACAGCTCATTCTATCCATATAATTGAGATTTTAAAAAATTCAAAAAATAATCAAGATTTTTCACGAAACAAGCAAAATTAACACGG